>JANCRA010000333.1:0-66389 GCA_024362935.1 Setophaga petechia
ACAGGGGACAATGTGGGGACACAGGGGACAGAGGGGACACCGTGGGGACACAGGGACAATGTGGGGACACAGGGGACAGAGGGGACACCGTGGGGACACGGGTATATGGGGACAGGGATAGGGACAGGGACACGAGGGACACCGTGGGGACACAGGGGACACTGTGGGGACATAGGGACACCGTGGGGACACAGGGGACACAGGGACAGGGACATGGTGGGGACACGAGGGACACCATGGGGACACAGGAACACCGTGGGGACACGGGGACATGAGGACAAGGATAGGGACAGGGACACTGTGGGGACACGAGGGACATGGGGACAAGAATAGGGACAGGGACACCGTGGGGACACAGGGACAGGGACATGGTGGGGACATGGGGACAGAGACAGTGACGGGGGTGGGGACACAGGGACAGGGACATGGGGACAGGGACACAGAGGGGACAGAGGGGACACCGTGGGGACACCAGGGACAGGGACCACCCAACCAGCGAGGGAATGCCAGCAATGGAACCCAGGGGAATGGGACCCCCAAATTTGGGACCCCCCCAGAGGATTTGGGACCCCCCAGAGGATTTGGGACCCCCCCAATGGGGGATTTGGGGTCCCCTCTGGGGTCCCCTCACCTGTTTGGCCATCACGGGGTGGGCGGCGGGTGCGCAGGAAGTGAATGATCTGTGGGGAGGGACATTGTGTCACCGTTGTCCCCAATGTCCCCAACCCCCGTGTCCCCAATGTCCCCAGTGTCCCCAATGTCCCCATCAGTGTCCCCAAATCCCTGTGTCCCTGTGTCCCCAGTGTCCCCATATCCCAATGTCCCCATTGTCCCCAATGTCCCCATCAGTGTCCCCAAATCCCCGTGTCCCCAATGTCCCCAGTCCCCCCAATGTCCCCAGTGGTGTCCCCCAATCCCCCAATGTCCCCAATGTCCCCAATCCCCCCAACGTCCCCAGTGGTGTCCCCACTGTCCCCATTGTCCCCAATGTCCCCAATCCCCCCAATGTCCCCACTGTCCCCAATGCCCCCCAATGTCCCCCACTGTCCCCAATGTCCCCAGTCCCCCCCAGTGTCCCCAGTGTCCCCAGTGTCCCCAGTGTCCCCAGTGTCACCTGCTCGGCCGTGATGCCGTTGGCGATGGCCGCCTGCACGCTGTCCCTTGTCACCTGGGCCACCACCAGGTTGGGGAAGCGATAGAGGAGCTCCGAGAAGAGCGCGATGAGGGCGACCTGCAGCTCCGAGTCTGGGGACAGCAGAGGGGACCACTGAGGGGACACTGGGGACACTGGGGGGATTGGGGACATTGAGGGGACATTGGGGACATTGAGGAGATTGGGGACTTTGGGGACAATGCGGGGGATTGGGGACACTGGGGACATTGGGGACATTGGGGACATTGGGAGGATTGGGAGGACTGGGGACTTGTGGGGATTGGGGACATTGATGGGACATTGGGGACATTGAGGGGATTGGGGACTTTGGGGGGATTGGGGACATTGGGGGGATATGGAGGATTGGGGACATTGGGGACATTGGGAGGATTGGGGACACTGGGGGGATTGGGGACATTGGGAGGATTTGGGACATTGGGGGACAGCAATGGGACATTGGGGACATTGAGGGGATTGGGGACATTGGGGACACTGGGAGGACTGAGGGCATTGGGGACAGTGGTGGGGACATTGGAACATTGGGGGGATTGGGGACATTGAGGCACAGGGCAGACCGAGGTTGACAGGGAGTGACAGGGCTGTCCCCAGGTGTCCCCAAGGTATCCCCAGCTGTCCCCAGGTGTCCCCAAGGTGTCCCCTAGGGTGTCCCCAGCTGTCCCCAGGTGTCCCCAAGGTGTCCCCAGCTGTCCCCAAGGTGTCCCCAAGGTATCCCCAGCTGTCCCCAGCTGTCCCCAAGCTGTCCCCCAGCTGTCCCCCAGCTGTCCCCAGCTGTCCCCAGCTGTCCCCAAAGCTGTCCCCCAGCTGTCCCCAGGTGTCCCCAGCTGTCCCCAGCTGTCCCCAGTGCCACCTGTGTAGGCGTAGATGCGGGTAGTTGGTCTCCACCAGGATGAAGCCGTGCCCGTCGGGCTCTGTCCCCAGCGATGTCCCCAGGGATGTCCCCGCTGTCCCCGAGGCCAGCGCGATGGCCAGGCGGGTGGGGGTAGAACCGCCGCGACTTCCGCTGGGGACAGCGCCACCACAGTGTCCCCAAGTGTCCCCAAAGCGTCCCAGGACCTGTCCCCAGTGTCCCCAGGACCCGTCCTTGGTGTCCCCAAAGTGTCCCCAAGTGTCCCAGGACCTGTTCCCAGTGTCCCAGGTGTCCCCAGGGGGGCAGGACCTGTCCCAGGTGTCCCCAGGACCTGTCCTTGGTGTCCCCAAGTGTCCCCAGGTGTCCCCAGGACCTGTCCATGGTGTCCCCAAGTGTCCCCAGGGGGGCAGGACCTGTCCCCAGGTGTCCCCAGGACCTGTCCATGGTGTCCCCAAGTGTCCCCAAGTGTCCCAGGACCTGTCCCCAGTGTCCCCAGGTGTCCCCGAGGGACCAGGACCTGTCCCCAGTGACCCCAAGTGTCCCCAGGACCTGTTCCCAGTGTCCCCAAGTGTCCCCGAGGGACCAGGACCCCATCCTTGGTGTCCCCAGGTGTCCCCAGGACCCGTCCTTGGTGTCACCAAGTGTCCCCAAGTGTCCCAGGACCTGTCCCTGGTGTCCCCAGGTGTCCCCAGGGGGGCAGGACCTGTCCTTGGTGTCCCCAAGTGTCCCCAAGTGTCCCAGGACCTATCTCCAGTGTCCCCAGGACCCGTCCTTGGTGTCCCCAGGTGTCCCCAGGACCTGTCCTTGGTGTCCCCAAGTGTCCCCGAGGGACCAGGACCTGTCCCCAGTGCCCCTAAGAGCTGTCCCTGAGTGTCCCCAAGTGTCCCCAAATGTCCCAGGACCTGTCCCCAGTGTCCCCAAGGGGGCAGGAGCTGTCCTTGAGTGTCCCCAGGAGCTGTCCCTGGTGTCCCCCAAGTGTCCCCAAGTCAGTCCTGGCACCTCCCAGTCCCTCCCGGGTCCCTCCCAGTGTCCCCAGTGTCCCTCCCAGTATCCCTCATGTCCCTTCCAGTGTCCCCAATGTCTATCCCAGCCCGTCTCAGTCTGTCCCAGTCCCTCCCAGTGCTCCCTGTATCCTCCATGTCCCCCTCCCAGTGTCCCCAGTGTCCCCCATGTCCCCAATGTCCCCTCCCAGTGCTCCCAGTCCCCTCCCGGTCCATCCCAGTCCCCTCCCAGTCCGTCCCAGTATCCCCCATGTCCCCTCCCAGTGTCCCCAGTGTCCCCCATGTCCCTCCCAGTCCATCCCAGTCTATCCCAGTCCATCCCAGTCTATCCCAGTCCATCCCAGTCCCTCCCAGTATCCCCCATGTCCCCTCCCAGTGTCCCCAATGTCCCCTCCCAGTGTCCACAGTGTCCCCCATGTCCCTCCCAGTCCCTCCCAGTCCGTCCCAAACCCTCCCAGTGTCCCCAGTGTCCCCTCCCAGTCCGTCCCAGTCCCTCCCAGTCCATCCCAGTCCCTCCCAGTCCATCCCAGTGCTCCCAGTCCGTCCCAGTGCTCCCAGTTCACCTTTCTCTGGAACACCAGCCCGAACTCGCGCAGGTGCTGCAGGAAGGTCAGCAGCGACTCGCTCTATGCCCTCCACCGAGTAATCCTGCACCAGTAAGCACCAGTACACACCAGTTACCACCAGTACACACCAGTGACCTCCCAGTTCCCACCAGTTCCCACCAGCTCCCACCACTTGGGACCAGTTTGCACCAGTTCCCACCAGTTGGGACCAGTTTGCACCAGTGACCTCCCAGTTCCCACCAGTTCCCGGCAGTTCACACCAGTGAGCTCCCAGTTCATCCCAGTGAGCTCCCAGTTCATCCCAGTGAGCTCCCAGTTCATCCCAGTTCATCCCAGTAACCTCCAGAACATTCTCAGCCTTTCGGGGAATAGTCCCGGAGCACTCCCAGTTCAGCCCAGTCACCTCCCAGTTCAAACCAGTGCCCCCAATCCCCTCCCAATTCATCCCAGTTCATCCCAGTCCCTCCCAGTTCATCCCAGTCCCTCCCAGTTCATCCCAGTCCCTCCCAGTCCATCCCAATCCCCTCCCAGTTCATCCCAATCCCATCCCAGTTCAATCCCAGTCCCTCCCAGTCCATCCCAGTCCCTCCCAGTCCCTCCCAGTTCATCCCAGTTCATCCCAATCCCATCCCAGTTCATCCCAGTACCTCCCAGTCCATCCCAGTTCATCCCAGTCCTATCCCAATTCATCCCAGTCCCTCCTAGTTCATCCCAGTTCATCCCAATCCCATCCCAGTTCATCCCAGTTCATCCCAGTCCCTCCCAGTCCATCCCAATCCCCTCCCAGTTCATCCCAGTCCCTCCCAGTCCATCCCAGTTCCCTCCCAGTCCCTCCCAGTCCCTCCCAGTTCATCCCAGTTCACCCCAATCCCCTCCAAGTCCCTCCCAGTTCATCCCAGTTCATCCCAATCCCATCCCAGTTCATCCCAGTCCCTCCCAGTCCATCCCAGTTCCCTCCCAGTCCCTCCCAGTCCCCTCCCAGTTCATCCCAGTTCACCCCCAATCCCCTCCAAGTCCCTCCCAGTTCATCCCAGTTTCATCCCAATCCCATCCCAGTTCATCCCAGTCCCATCCCAGTTCATCCCAGTCCCTCCCCAGTCCCTCCCAGTTCTCTCCCAGTTCCTCCCAGTTCCTCCCAGTCCCTCCCAGTCCCTCCCAGTTCCCTCCCAGTCCCTCCCAGTTCATCCCAGTTCATCCCAGTTCATCCCAATCCCATCCCAGTTCATCCCAGTTCCCTCCCAGTCCCTCCCAGTCCCTCCCAGTTTGCCCAGTCCCACCTTGCCCAGGGTGGAGAAGCTCAGCTGGAACAGGAAGGACAGAATCTCCACCAGGTCCATCCCCCGCGCCTGGGCCAGGGGCAAAGGGGGCTTTGGGGAGGGGTCCCGGGGCTTTTGGGGACCCCTCCCCAAAATTCTGGGATTTTTGGGACCCCCCCCCAAATTCTGGGAATTCCCCGAGATTTGGGGGGAAAGAAACTCAAATTTGGGAAAAAAACCCAAATTTTAAGGAACTCCCCCACATTTTGGAGACTCCCTCCCATATTTGGGGACCCCCCTCCCACATTTGAGGACCCCCCCCAAAATTTTAGAACCCACTCCGATTTTAGGAACCCCCCAAATTTTGGGATTTTCCCCAGGTTTTGTGAAAACCCTCAAGTTTGGAAAAAAAAAACCCCAAATTTCAGGGAACTCCCCAAAATTTTAGGATTCCCCCCAGAATTTTAGGGACCCCCCCCACAATTGAGGACCCCTCCCCAAATTTTAGGGACTTCCCCCTCAAATCCCACAACAAAGCACCAGACCTGGATGGGGTCACTTGAGCCATTTCTTGAGGCAAATCCAGGTTTTTTTTGGAGAACCCCAAAAATTTTAGGCTTTTCAGGGACGCCCCCATATTTTGGGGACCCCCCCCCAAAATTTTGGGACCCTCCCCAAAATTTTGGGATTTCCCTCCCATCACCCCCCGGATGACAAAACCCCCAAACCCAGGTGTTGTTTTTGAGGCGAATTTGGGGGTTTTTTGGGGGTCCCCCCAAATTTTGGGGTTTTGGGGCTCCCCGAACCCGAATTTTGGGGGGGATTTTGGGGGTCCCTGACCTCGGCCCCCCTCAGGTACTGCAGGATGAAGAACCAGAGCTGGGCTGGGGTGTCGAGCAGCAGGAACTGGAACCCGGCCGAGGTGATGCAGGGGGGCTCCCCGCCCTCGCTGGGGACCCCAAAAAATTGGGGAGAAGGAGTCAGGAAAACCCCAAAACCAGAAGGAATCACCCCAAATTCACAGCACCCCCAAAATCCAACTGAATCGTGCCCAAAATTCCCATCTAAATTCCATCTAAATCAGCCCAAAATCCTCCCCAAAAACCCCAATTCCCACCTCAAAAAAATGGGGAGGTGGAGTCAGGAAAACCCCAAAATCAGCAGGAATCACCCCAAATTCACAGCACCCCAAAATCCAACTGAATCGGCCCAAAATCCTCCCAAAAATCCCCCTCAAAATCCAATTAAATTGGCCCAAAATCCCCAATTCCCTCCTTGGTGGGAACGCCCAAAAAAAATCAAGGAGGGGGAGTCAGGAAAACGCCCAAATTCTCCCCAAATCCCTCAAACCCCCTCAGGATCCCCCCAAAAATCCCCCAAATCCCCCCAAAATGCCCCAAATTCCCCCAAACCTCTTCATAAGCCCGGCCTGCACCAGTAGCTGTGCCAAGTCCCAAAATTCCCCCCAAAATCCCCTAAAAACTCCCCAAATCCTCCCCAAATCCCTCCAAATTCTCCCTAAATCCCCTCAGGATCCCTCAAATCCCAGAAATTCCCTCAAAAATTCCCAAATTTCCCCCAAATTCCCCCAAACCTCTTCATGAGCCCGGCCTGCACCAGCAGCTGCGCCAGGTCCCCAAAATTCCCCCCAAAAATCCCTAAAAACTCCCCAAATCCTCCCCAAATCCCTCCAAATTCTCCCTAAACCTCCTCAGGACCCCTCAAATCCAGAAATTCCCCATAAAAATTCCCAAATTCCCCCAAACCTCTTCATGAGCCCGGCCTGCACCAGCAGCTGCGCCAGGTCCTGGCTGACGGCCGCACTCGGGGATCCAACCATGAAGTGCAAAACCACCTAAAAATAATAAAAATTCAGCCTCTTTTACACCCAAAAAAAACCCCAAAATCCCATAAAAATGCCCCAAAATTGCCCCAAAACTCCCCAATTTCTCACCTCCCAGCGCTCCTCAGCGTACTTGTCCAGCGCGGGCACGTCACGGGCGTGCCGGTCCGGGCCCAGCGGGGCTGTGTCATCCGACCAGGCCTTGCCCCTGCCAAGACCCCAAAAACGCGGCCCCCGGGAGGGTCAGCACCCCAAAAAACCCCAAAAAACCGCCCACCCTCAAAACCCCCAGACCCAAAAAGTCCCAAAAGTGCCCCGAAATCCCCTCACAAATCCCGATTTTCTGGTTGTTTGGCCTAAATTCCCACACAGGCCTCAGCCCTGGGGGAACCCCCAAATCAGCAATTCCTGAGGAGGTTTGGACCCCAAAAACCACCCCAAAAAAACCCAAAAAACCGCCCCTTCAAAACCCCCAGACCCAGAAAGTCCCAAAAGTGCTCCAAAATCCCCTCACAAATCCCAATTTTCTGATTGTTCGGCCTAAATTTCCACCCAGGCCTCGGACCAGGGTGAACCCCAAAATCAGCAATCCCTGAGAGGGATAACCCCAAAAAAGAACTAAAAAAACCCGAAAAAACCCAAAACCACCCTAAAAGCCCCCAGGCCCACAAAGTGTAGGAAATTGTCCCTAAAATCCCCACAGGGCCCAGATTTCCCCCCCATTTCCTCCCATTTTTCTGATTTTTCTTTCCCCATTTCCCCCCATTTTTCCCCATTTTTTTTCCCCCACTTCCCCTCCGTTTTTTTCTGATTTTCACCCCAATTTTCCTCCCCATTTCCCCCTCATTTTTTCTGATTTTTCCCCCATTTTTTTCCCCATTTTGTCTTATTTTTCCCCCCATTTTTCTAATTTCCCCCCAATTTTCCCCCCATTTTTTCTGATTTTCCCCTCATTTTTTCTGATTTCACCCCCATTTTTCCCTCTTTTTTTTTCTGATTTTTCTCCTCATTTTCCCCCATTCCACCCCCATTTTTTCTGATTTCCCTCCCATTTTTCTAATTTTCCCCCAATTTCCCCCCATTTCTTCTGATTTTCCCCTCATTTTTTCTGATTTCACCCCCATTTTTCCCTCTTTTTTTTTCTGATTTTTCTCCTCATTTTCCCCCATTCCCCCCCATTTTTCTGATTTCCCTCCCATTTTTCCTAATTTTTCCCCCAATTTTCCCCCATTTTCCCCCCATTTCCCCCCCCATTTTTCTAATTTTCCCCCCATTTTCCCCCAATTTTTTATTATTTTTCCCCCAATTTTCCCCCATTTTCCCCTCATTTTTCCACATTTTTCCCCCCCATTTTGCCCCCAATTTTTCTGATTTTTTCCCTCATTTTTCCCCATTTTCCCCTCCAATTTTTCTGATTTTTCCCCCCAATTTTTTCCCCATTTTCCCCTCAATTTTTTCCCCCCTTTTCCCCCCAATTTTTTCCCTATTTTCCCCCCATTCCATGCTCACACCCACCCCGAGCAGGGCCACGCGCAGGTTCTGTCGGAAGTTGGGGTGCAGGGCGACCCCCGGGAGCCCCCCCGGGAGGGTGTGGGGGTGCCACAGGCGCAGCTCCAGCAGCACCTCCTGGCTCTGCTGCTGCTCCCTGCAACACAAACGCCAAATCACCCCCAAAATCACCCCAAAAATCACCCCCAAATCACCCCACAATAGCCCCAAAATCACCCCAAAATAACCACAAAAATCACCCCAAAATAGCCACAAAACAGCCACAAAATCACCCCCAAAATCACCTCAAAATCACCCAAAAATAGCCACAAAATCACAGAAAATCACCCCAAAACAGCCACAAAATCACCCCAAAATCACCCCCAAAATAGCCACAAAATAGCCACAAAATCACCCCAAAATCACCATATAAAATCACCCAAAAATAGCCACAAAATCACAGAAAACCACCCAACAATAGCCACAAACATCGCCCCAAAATCACCCCAAAATCATCCCAAAATAGCCACAAAATCACCTCAAAATCACCCCAAAATAGCCACAAAATCACAGAAAAACCACCCAAAAATAGCCACAAAATCACCCCAAAACAGCCACAAAATTGCCCTAAAATCACACCAGAATAGCCACAAAAATCACCCCAAAATAGCCACAAAATCACCCCCAAAATAGCCACAAAATAGCCACAAAATCACCCTAAAATAGCCACAAAATCACAGAAAACCACCCAAAAATAGCCACAAAATCACCCCAAAATAGCCTCACAATCACCTCAAAATAGCCACAAAATCACCTCAAAATAGCCACAAAATCTCCCAAAATAGCCACAAAATCACCCCAAAACCACCCCAAAATAGCTCCCAAAACACCCCTAAATCACTCAAAATCCACCCCAGGACCCCCAACACCCACCCAGGACCCCCCAAATCCCCCCCAAAATCGCCCCCAGCCCCATTTCCAGTGCTCCTTCTTGACCCCAAAACACCAAATTTCCTCCTCAAGACACCCCCAAATCCCCCAAAATCCCCCCTAAATCCCCCCAAATCCACCCCAGGACCCCCCAAATCCCCCCCAAACCGCCCCCAGCCCCACCTGCTGTGCTCCTTCTTCACCCCAGAGCCCCCACGGCCGCCTGGGGCAGGGGCTGCTCCAGGAACAGCATCCGCATGATCCCGGCCTGGGCCAGCCCGGGCAGCTCCCTGGGGGCGACATTTGGGGGGTCAGGACCCCCAGAACCACCCCAAAACCACCCCAAAAACCCCACCCAAAAAATCCCAAAAAAATCCCAAAATCCCATCAAAAACGGCTCCAAAAATCATCAAAAATGGCCCCAAATCCACCAAAAACGGCCCCAAATCCCAGCCTGGGTCAGGCCTGGCAGCTCCCTGGGGGCGAAATTTGGGGGGGTCAGGACCCCCAGAAACACCCCAAAAACCCACCCAAAAAATCCCAAAATCCCATCAAAAACGGTTCCAAAAATCATCAAAAACGGCCCCAAAATTCATCAAAAATGGCCCCAAAATTCATCAAAAATGGCCCCAAAATTCATCAAAAACAACCCCAAATCCATCAAAAACGGCCCCAAATTCCAGCCTGGGCCAGGCCTGGCAGCTCCTTGGGGGGGAGATTTGGGTTAATTAGGGTTAATTGCAATTAATTAAAGATTAATTAGCATTAATAATGGTTAATTAGCCCACCTGAAGATGGCTAAGCAAGTGGTACAGGGCTATTTAGAGTTAATAAGGATTATTCTACAAGTATTTTAGGTTAATTTGAATTAATTAAGAGTTAATTAAGGGTTAAGTAAGCATTAATTAGCATTAATTGGCGATAATTAGCCCCCCACCTGAAGACGGCCAGGCAGGTGGCCCAGGTTTATTTTGAGATAAATAAGTTTAATTCCAACACATTTTCGTTCAATTTGGATTCAATAAGGGCTAATGGAAGGTTAATTAGCATTAATTAGCGCTAATTACGCACCTGAAGACGGCCAGGCAGGTGGCCGGGTGCCCATAGAGCCGGTCCAGGGTGGGGGGGCTGAGCCCCCGCAGGAACTCCTGCAGGTTCTTGCACTGGAGCTGCACCCGGGACATCACCTGGGACACACCTGGGTAAATACACCTGGGATACACCTGGGATACACCTGGGATACACCTGGGATACACCTGAGATACACCTGGGATACACCTGGGATACACCTGGGATACACCTGGGATACACCTGGGATACACCTGGGTAAATACACCTGGGACACACCTGGGATACACCTGGGTTACACCTGGGACACACCTGGGACACACCTGGGTAAATACACCTGGGATACACCTGGGATACACCTGTGTAATAACCTGGGTTACACCTGGGTTACACCTGAGATACACCTGGGTTACACCTGGGACACACCTGGGACACACCTGGGTTACACCTGGGACACACCTGAGATACACCTGGGTTACACCTGGGTTACACCTGTGTAATAACCTGGGTTACACCTGGGATACACCCGGGTTACACCTGAATTACACCTGGGATACACCTGGGATACACCTGGGACACACCTGGGACACACCTGGGATACACCTGGGATACACCTGAGACACACCTGGGATACACCTGAGATACACCTGGGTTACACCTGGGGACACACCTGGGATACACCTGTGTAATAACCTGGGTTACACCTGGGTTACACCTGGGATACACCTGGGCCACACCTGGGTTACACCTGGGATACACCTGGGATACGCCTGAGATACACCTGGGATACACCTGGGATACACCTGGGATACACCTGAGATACACCTGTGTAATAACCTGGGTTACACCTGGGATACACCTGGGATACACCGGGGATACACCTGGGTTACACCTGGGTTACACCTGTGTAATAACCTGGGATACACCTGGGATACACCTGGGATACACCTGAGATACACCTGGGTTACACCTGGGATACACCTGGGATACACCTGGGTTACACCTGAGATACACCTGGGATACACCTGGGTTTACACCTGGGATACACCTGTGTAATAACCTGGGTTACACCTGGGATACACCCGGGTTACACCTGAATTACACTTGGGATACACCTGAGATACACCCGGGTTACACCTGGGATACACCTGTGTAATAACCTGGGTTACACCTGTGTAATTACACCTGGGTTACACCTGGGTTACACCTGGGCACAGCTCCCCTAATTATCCCCCAAATTCACCCCACTCCCACTTTGCCCCCAGCCCCCCAATTAACCCCAATTACCCCCCCAATTACCCAAACCCCCCAATTAACCCCAATCATCCTCAACTCCCCAATTAACCCCAATTACCCCAAACCCCCCAATTAACCCCAATTATCCTCAACCCCCCAATTAACCCCAATTATCCTCAAGTCCCCAATTAACCCAAACCCCCCAATTAACCCCAATTACCCCAAACCCCCCAATTAACCCCAATCATCCTCAACTCCCCAATTAACCCCAATTACCCCCCCAATTACCCCAAACCCCCCAATTAACCCCAATCATCCTCAACTCCCCAATTAACCCCAATTACCCCAAACCCCCCAATTAACCCCAATTATCCTCAACTCCCCAATTAACCCCAATTACCCCAAACCCCCCAATTAACCCCAATTATCCTCAACTCCCCCAATTAACCCCAATTACCCCAAACCTCCCAATTAACCCCAATCATCCTCAACTCCCCAATTAACCCCAATTACCCCAAACCCCCCAATTAACCCCAATCATCCTCAACTCCCCAATTAACCCCAATTACCCCAAACCCCCTCCCTTCCCCCAGCCCCCCCTTCTCTCCCCATCCCCGAAATTCCCCAAAATCCCCCAAATTTCCCCCCAATTAACCCAAACTAGCCCAAACCTCCCAATTAACCCCAATTAACCACAACTACCCCACAGCCCCCCACTCCCCTCCAGTCCCCCCTCTCCCCCACCTCCCTCCACCTCCCGATTTTCCCCCAAAAGCCCCAAAATCCCCCAAATTTCCCCCAAATTCCCTCCCCCAAACACTCACCGCACGCCGCGGCCCAAGGCCACGCCCCCTTCCCGCCGGGGCCACGCCCCCACCTCAACTTCCCGCCCTTTCCCCGGTCACGTGATATTAATCCCGCCCTTTTCCAGGATCACGTGATGTGTTTACGTCCATCACGCGGTCACGTGATGTCGCTCCCGCCCTTTCCCCGGTCACGTGTCCCTCCCCGCCCATTCCAAGATGGCGGCGCCCTCCCTCAGCCCGCGCCGCCCTCGGCGCCCCCCGAGTTTTGGGGGCTCCCGGGGCTCCCCGGGCTCCTCCTCGGTTCCGGAGCAGCGGGACCCCCTCAGCGGGGACCCCTCCGGCCGCGGAGAGCCCCGGGAGCCCCGGCTGGGACGGGCCGAGCGGGCGAGGCTGAGGGGCCGAGAGCAGAGGGAGAAACGGCAGCGGCTGAGGAGGGAGAGAGGGGCGGTGGAGGGGAAGGTGGGGACTGGGGGGGACTGGGAGGGACTGGGAAAGGGTTAAAGGGGGATTTGGGGTTACTGGTTTATACTGGGGGGGACTGGGAGGGACTGGAAAGGGTTAAAGGGGGATTTGGGGTTACTGGTTTATACTGGGAGGGACTGGGATGGACTGGGAAAGAGTTGAAGAGGAATTTGGGGTTACTGGTTTATACTGGGGGAGGACTGGGAGGGGTTCGAGGTGAGACTGGGAGGGACTGGGAGGAACTGGGATGGATTGGGAGGGACTGGGAAAGGGTTAAAGGAGAATTTGGGGTTACTGGTTTATACTGGGATGGACTGGGAGGAACTGGGATGAACTGGGAGGGATTGGGAGGGACTGAGAAAGGGTTAAAGGGGGATTTGGGGTTACTGGTTTATACTGGGAGGGACTGGGAAGGACTGGGCCAGGGTTTGGCTGTGACGAGCACTGGTTTATACTGGTTTGTACTGGTTTACATTAATCCCTACTGATTTTTATTGGTTTATACTGGTCTGTACTGGTTTATATCAATCCATACTGGTTCATACTGGTCCATACTGGTTTATACTGGTCCATACTGGTCCATTCTGGTTTATACTGGTCCATACTGGTCCATACTGGTCCCGCAGGAGCCGCTGCCCCTCCCCAAGGGCTGGAGCCCCCAGGCTGAGGTGGAATATCAGCACCCACTGGGGGCCCGATGGAAAAAAGGGTAAAAATGGGGAAATTTTGGGGGATTTTGGTAAATTTCGGGGGAATTTTTGGGGGGCATTTTTAGGGAGATTTTGGGGGAGTTTGGTGAATTTTAGGGGATTTTTTGGGGGATTTTTGGGAATTTGGGGTGGATTTTTAAGGATTTTTAGGGTGATTTTAAAGGGTAAAAATGGGGGGATTTGGGGGAATTTTGGGGGATTTTGGTAAATTTTGGGGAATTTTGGGGGGGGATTTTTAGGGAGATTTTGGGGGGATTTTGGTGAATTTTAGGGGATTTTTTGGGGGATTTTTGGGAATTTGGAGGGGATTTTTAAGGATTTTTAGGGTGATTTTTTGGGGGGGATTTTTGGGAATTTGGGACAGATTTTGGGGGGATTTTTAGGCAGATTTTTGGGGGATTTTGGTGAATTTTGGGGTGGATTTTGGAGGGATTTTTAGGGACATTTTTTGGGAGTTTGGGGGGATTTTTAGGGACTTTTTTTGGGGATTTTTTGGGGTTGGTGGCACTGCCACCCCCTGAGGTGACATTGGGGACACAGCCCCCAGGTACAGCCCTGATTTTGGGGTGATTTTGGTGAATTTTGGGTGAATTTTGGGTGAATTTTGAGCGGATTTTTGGGGATTTTTGGGGTTGGTGGCAGTGCCACCCCCCTGAGGTGACATTGGGGACACAGCCACGGGCGTGCCCCTCCCCCCCAGGTACAGCCCTGATTGTGGGGTGATTTTGGTGAATTTTGGGTGAATTTTGAGCAGATATTTGGGGATTTTGGGTGCAATTTTGGGTATTTTGGGTGGATTTTTGGGTATTTTGGGTGGAATTTTGGGGATTTTGGGGTTGGTGGCAGTGCCACCCCCTGAGGTGACATTGGGGACACAGCCACGGGCGTGCCCCTCCCCCCCAGGTACAGCCCCCGCTATGTCGAGGCCGCCTGGTACCAGTGGTGGGAGAGGGGAGGGGTCTTCAGCCCCAGCACACCTGAGCAGGTGAGAGGAGAGGGGGGGCCCAAAAATCACCTGGGGGGGGTAAAAATCACCTGGGGGGCCCCAAAAATGACCTGGGGGGCCCCAAAAATGACCTGGGGGGGAAAAAAATCACCTGGGGGGTCCCAAAAATGACCTGGGGGGACCCAAAAATGACCTGGGAGACCCAAAAATCACCTGGAGGGTCCCAAAAATGACCTGGGGGGGGAAAAAATGACCTGGGGGACCCAAAAATGACCTGGGGGGGTCCCAAAAAATGTCCTAGGGGGGTTCAGGACGCACCTGGGGATCCCCAAACCCACCTGGGGGGGTTCAAAACACACCTGGGAGCCCCAAAATTACCTGGGGGGGGGTTTAGACTCACCTGGGGGTGTTCAGAACACACCTGGGAGGGTTCAGCCTCACCTGGGGGGGTTCAGAACACACCTGGGGACCCCCAAACCCACCTGGGGATCCCCAAACCCACCTGGAGGGTGTTCAGACTCACCTGGGGAGCCCTAAATCCACCTGTGGGGGGTTCAGAACACACCTGGGAGCCCCAAACCCACCTGAAATGAGGAGGTTCAACCTCACCTGGGGAGCCCCAAACCCACCTGGGGGGATTCAGCCTTACCTGAGGGAGGTTCAGACTCACCTGGGGGGTTCAGAACACACCTGGGGAGCCCCAAAACCACCTGAAATGGGCGGTTTCAGCCTCACCTGGGGGGGTTCAGACTCACCTGGGGAGCCCCAAAACCACCTGAAATGGGCGGTTTCAGCCTCACCTGGGGGGGGGTTCAACCTCACCTGGGGGGTTCAGACTCACCTGTGGGGGTTTCAGCTCCACCTGGGGGTTTCAGCCTCACCTGGGGAGCTCCAAACTCACCTGGGCAATTCAGACTCACCAGGGGGGGTTCAGAACACACCTGGGGGGGGTTTAGCCTCACCTGGGGGGGCCCCAAACCCACCTGGGGGGATTCAGCCTCACCTGAGGGGGTCTCAGCCCCACCTGGGGGTCTCACCCCGCCCCTCCCCTCCCCCAGGGCTCCCCGGTGCTCAGCCTGGTGCTGCCCCCCCCCAACGTCACCGGGTCCCTGCACCTGGGCCACGCCCTGGGCGTGACCCTGCAGGACGCGCTGGTCAGATGGTACCGGGGGATTGGGGGGTCTGGGGGGATTTTGGGGGGTTTAGGTGGGATTTTGGGGGGTTTTGAGTGGGATTTTGGGGGGGTTTTAGGTGGGGTTTGGGGGGTTTGAGTGGGATTTGGGGGGCTCTGGGGGGTTTGAGTGGGATTTTGGGGGATTTGGGGGGTTGAGTGGGATTTTGGGGGGGGGTTTAGGTGGGATTTTGGGGGGTTTTGAGTGGGATTTTGGGTGGGGATTTTGGGGATCTGCAGGGTTTGAGTGGGATTGGGGGGGTTTGGGGGGGGTCTGGGGGGATTTTAGGTGGGATTTTGGGGGGTTTGAGTGGGATTTGGGGGGGTCGAGTGGGATTTGGGGGGGTTTAGGTGGGATTTTGGGGGGTTTGGGGGTGTCTGGGGGGTTTGAGTGGGATTTGGGGGGATTTTAGGTGGAATTTTGGGGAGGTTTGAGTGGGATTTGAGGGGGTTTGGGGGAGTTGGGGGTGATATTGGGGGGGGTTTGGGGGGTCTGGGTGGGGTTTGGGGGGATTTTAGGAGGGTCTGGGGGGATTTGGGGGGGTTTAGGTGGGATTTGGGGAGGTTTTGAGTGGGGTTTTGGGTGAGGATTTTGGGGATCTGGGGGGTTTTGAGTGGGATTTTCGGGGGGTTTGAGTGGGATTTGGGGGGTTTGGGGGTGTCTGGGGGGTTTGAGTGGGATTTGGGGGGGTTTGGGGGAGTTGGGGGTGATATTGGGGGGGTTTGGGGGGTCTGGGTGGGGTTTGGGGGGATTTTAGGAGGGTCTGGGGTGATTTTTGGGGGGGGTTGGGGGGTTTGAGTGGGATTTTGAGGGATTTTTGGGGGGTTTGAGTGGGATTTTGGGTGGGGATTTTGGGGATCCAGAGGGTTTTGAGTGGGGTTTGGGGGGGTTTAGGTGGGATTTTTGGGGGATTTTAGGGGGTTTTAGTGGGATTTGGGGGGTCTGGGGGGATTTGGGGAGGTTGGGGGGTCTGGGTGGGATTTGGGGGGATTTTGGGAAAGAATTGTGAGGGAATTTGGGGGGGTTTTGGGGGGATCTGAGTGGGGTTTGGGGGGATTTTGGGGCTGTTATTCTGGGATTTTTTTGGGGATCAATTTTGGGTTTTTTTGGGATCATTTTTGGGGTTATTTTAGGCGGTTTTTGGGGTTTTTTGGGAACATTTTGGGGTGTTTTGGGATCGTTTTTGGGGTGTTTTGGGATCGTTTTTGGGGTTATTTCAGACGGTTTTTGGGGTTTTTTGGGAACATTTTGGGGGTTTTTTGGGGAAGGTTTTTGGGGTTATTTGGGATCATTTTTGGGGTTATTTCAGGGGTATTTGGGGTTTTTGGGCACAGGCGGAGGATGCAGGGCTGGAACGTCCTCTGGGTGCCGGGCACCGACCACGCCGGCATTGCCACCCAGGTGTGTCCCCAAATGTCCCCAAAATGTCCCCAAATGTCCCCAAATGTCCCCAAATCCCCTTCTGAACATCCCCACGCCGGCATTGCCACCCAGGTGTGTCCCCAAATGTCCCCAAATGTCCCCAAAATGTCCCCAAATGTCCCCAAATCCCCTTCTGAACATCCCCACGCTGGCATTGCCACCCAGGTGTGTCCCCAAATGTCCCCAAATCCTCCTGAAATATCCCCAAACCTGCTTGCCACGTCCCCAGGGATGTTCTCAATGTCCCCAACGTCCCCAATGTCCCCATTGTCCGCAATGTCCCCAATGTCCCCAGTGCGTCCTCAATCCCCCCAATGTCCCTGCTGTCCCCAATGTATCCCCAATGTCCCCAATGTCCCCAATCCCCCCACTGTCCCCACTATCCCTATTGTCCCCACTGTCCCCAATGTCCCCAATGCCCCCAGTGTGTCCCCAGTGTCCCCAATCCCCCCACTGTCCCAATGCCCCCAATGTTCCCAGTGTCCCCAATGTCCCCAATGTCCCCAATGTGTCCCCATTGTCCCCAGGCCGTGGTGGAGCGCTGGCTGTGGCAGCAGCGGGGGCTGTCCGCACTGTCCCCACTGTGTCCCCAATGTGTCCCCACTGTCCCCAGGCCGTGGTGGAGCGCTGGCTGTGGCTGTCCCTGATGTCCCCAGTGTGTCCCCAATGTGTCCCCAATGTCCCCAATGTGTCCCCACTGTCCCCAGGCCGTGGTGGAGCGCTGGCTGTGGCAGCAGCGGGGGCTGTCCCTGATGTCCCCAGTGTGTCCCCACTGTGTCCCCAATGTCCCCAATGTGTCCCCAGGCCGTGGTGGAGCGCTGGCTGTGGCAGCAGCGGGGGCTGTCCCTGATGTCCCCAATGTGTCCCCAATGTCCCCAATGTGTCCCCAATGTGTCCCCAGGCCGTGGTGGAGCGCTGGCTGTGGCTGTCCCTGATGTCCCCAATGTCCCCCCACTGTCCCCACTGTGTCCCCAATGTGTCCCCACTGTCCCCAGGCCGTGGTGGAGCGCTGGCTGTGGCAGCAGCGGGGGCAGCGCCGGCAGCAGCTGGGCCGGGACGAGTTCGTGCGCGAGGTCTGGGGCTGGACAGAGAGGTGAGGGGACAGTGGGGACACAGTGGGGACAGTGGGGACAGTGAGGGATAGGGGACATTGGGGACAGTGGGGACATTGGGGGGATTGGGGACATTGGGGAGAATGGGGGGATTGGGGACACTGGGGACAATGGGGAGAATGGGGACATTTGTTACACTGGGGACAATGGGGACATTGGGGGGATTGGGGACACTGGGGACAATGGGGACAGTGGGGGGACAGTGGGGACAATGGGGACATTTGGGACACTGGGGACATTGGGGACAATGGGGGGACACATTAGGGACATTGAGGACATTGGGGACACCTTTGGGACATCAGGGACAGTGGGGATACTGGGGACAATGAAGACATATTGGGGACATTGGAGACACATTGGGGACATTGGGAGGACATTGGGGAGACAATAGGGATATCAGGGACATTGGGGACACATTGGGGACAGTGGGGACACTGGGGACATTGGGGACACTGAGGACACTGGGGACTTTGGGGACAATGGGGGGACTTTGGGGACAATGGGGGGACGTTGGGGACATTGAAGACAATGAGGACATATTGGGGACACAGGGGACACTGGGGACACTTTTGGGACAATGGGGGGATTTGGGACATTGGGGACATGGGGGACACTGGGGACATTGGGGACATAGGGGAGGTTGGGGACAATGAGGACACATTGGGGACACCCTGGGGACACTGGTGACACCCTGGTGACACCCTGGTGCCAGGCTGTGCTGTCCCCTGTGTCCCCAGGCACTCGGGGCAGATCCTGCAGCAGCTGCGGGCGCTCGGGGCCTCGCTGGACTGGAGCCGCTGCGCCTTCACCATGGACCCCGTGAGTGCCACCAGCTGTCCCCAAATGTCACCAAACTGTCCCCATTGTGTGCCCAGCCTGTCCCCAGCTGTCCCCGTGGTGTCCCCAGGGCTTCTCCCGCGCTGTCACCGAGGCCTTCGTGCGTCTCTTCGAGGCCGGGCTGATCCGCCGGGACCTGAGGGCCGTGAGCTGGAGCTGCGCCCTGAGATCAGCGCTGGCCGATATTGAGGTGTCCCCAGTGTCCCCAATGTCACCAAGGGTGTCCCCAGTGTCCCCATTGTGAGCTGGAGCTGCGCCCTGAGATCAGCGCTGGCTGATATTGAGGTGTCCCCAGTGTCCCCAATGTCCCCAAGGGTGTCCCCAGTGTCCCCATTGTGAGCTGGAGCTGCGCCCTGAGATCGGCGCTGGCTGACATTGAGGTGTCCCCAATGTCCCCAAGGGTGTCCCCAATGTCCCCAAGGGTGTCCCCAAGGGTGTCCCCAGTGTCCCCAATGTCCCCGATGTCCCCAATGTCTCCAATGTCCCCAGTGTCCCCAGTGTCCCCAATGTCCCCAGTGTCCCCAGTGTTCCCCAATGTCCCCAGTGTCCCCAATGTCCCCAATTCCCCAGTGTCCCCAATGTCCCCAATTCCCTAATGTCCCCCAATGTCCCCAATGTCCCCAATTCCCCAGTGTCCCCAGTGTCCCCAATGTCCCCATTGTCCCCCAGTGTCCCCAATGTCCCCAATGTCCCCCCCAGGTGGAGCCCCGTGTCCTGACGGGTCCCACAGTGCTGAATGTCCCCAACTGTCCCCACCCTGTCACCTTCGGCGTCCTCGTCACCTTCGCCTACCCCGTGGAGGGGGACGACGGTGGGTGGCACTGGGGACACTGGGGGTGGCACTGGGGACATTCCTGGGTGGCTTTGGTGGCACCTGGCGGTGGCTTTGGGGAGGAGGGTTCAGAGCTCCTGTCCTTGGGTGTCCCCTGAGTGTCCCCAATGTCCCTGACGATGTGCCCTGGGTGTCCCCAATGTCCCCTGAGTGTCCCCAACGTGTCCCCAATGTCCCCTGGGTGTCCCCAATGTCCCTGACAATGTCCCCTGGGTGTCCCCAATGTCCCCTGGGTGTCCCCGGGGTGTCCCCAATGTCCCTGACGATGTCCCCTGGGTGTCCCCAATGTCCCCAAGGGTGTCCCCAATGTCCCCAGGGTGTCCCCAATGTCCCCAAGGGTGTCCCCAATGTCCCCTGGGTGTCCCCAATGTCCCTGACAATGTCCCCTGGGTGTCCCCAATGTCCCCTGGGTGTCCCCAATGTCCCCTGGGTGTCCCCAATGTGTCCCCAATGTGTCCCCAACGTGTCCCTAATGTCCCCAGGGCTGGAGGTGCCGGTGGCCACCACCCGCCCCGAGACGCTCTTTGGGGACGTGGCCGTGGCCGTGCACCCGCAGGACCCGCGATACCTGGTGAGGGGCGGGGCTTAAACAGGGTGGGCGGGGCTTAAACAGGGTGGGTGGGGCTTCATTGGATGGGCGGGGCTTAACCTGGGGCGTGGCTTCATTGGGGCCGTGCACCCACAGGACCCCCCGCTACCTGGTGAAGGGCGGGGCTTAAACATGGGGCGGGGCTTATTGGGATGGGTGGGGCTGCTCCTGGGGGCGGGGCTTAACCGGGGGGTGTGGGCGTGGCCGTGCACCCGCAGGACCCACACTACCTGTTGATGGGCGGGGCTTAAACAAGAGGGCGGGGCTTAAACAGAATAGGCGGGGCTTAACCTGGGGGCGGGGCTTCATTTGGGGCGTGGGCGTGGCCGTCCACCTGTGGTACCCCTGGTACCTGGTGAGGGGCGGGACTTAAACAGGATGGGCGGGGCTGGTCCTGGGAGGCGGGGCTTATCCAGAGGTCTTGAAGGGTCAGTGCGCATTGGGCGTGGTCACGGGGGGCGTGGCCAGGCCTGACCACGCCCCCTCAGCACCTGCAGGGCCGGCAGGTGAGGCACCCGTTCACTGGGGCCCTGCTGCCCGTGGTGAGCGACCCCAGCGTGCAGCCCCAGCTGGGAACTGGTGAGGAACTGGGAGCACTGGGAGGGACTGGGAGGGGTTAAAGGGGAACTGGGAGGGGACTGGGGGGGACTGGGATGCACTGGGAGGGACTGGGAGGGGACTGGGACAAACTGGGAGGGACTGAGAGGGGTTAAAGGGGAACTGGCATGGACTGGGGGGGGCTGGGAGGGGATTGGGATGGACTGGGAGGGGACTGGGAGGGACTGGGAGGGGACTGGGAGGGACTGGGGGGGACTGGGAGGGACTGGGGGGGACTGGGGGGGGTTAAAGGGGAACTGGGAGGGACTGGTAGGGACTCGGGGGGACTGGGAGGGACTTGGGTGACGCTGGGTGACAATAGATGACAGTAGGTGACACAGGTGTGACCCAGGTGTGACCCAGGTGTGTCCCTGCCCAGGTGCAGTGAAGGTGACCCCCGGGCACAGCCTGTGGGTGACAATGAGTGACAATAGATGACAGTAGGTGACCCAGGTGTGACCCAGGTGTGACCCAGGTGTGTCCCTGCCCAGGTGCGGTGAAGGTGACCCCCGGGCACAGCCTGTGGGTGACAATGGATGACAGTAGGTGACAATAGGTGACACAGGTGTGTCCCAGGTGTGTCCCAGGTGTGACCCAGGTGTGACCCAGGTGTGACCCAGGTGTGTCCCTGCCCAGGTGCAGTGAAGGTGACCCCCGGGCACAGCCTGTGGGTGACAATGGGTGACAATAGATGACAATGGGTGACACAGGTATCACACAGGTATCACACAGGTGTGTCCCAGGTGTGACCCAGGTGTGACCCAGGTGTGGCCCAGGTGTGTCCCTGCCCAGGTGTGGTGAAGGTGACCCCCGGGCACAGCCTGTGGGTGACAATGGGTGACAATAGATGACAATAGATGACAATAGGTGTCACAGGTGTGACACAAGTATCACACAGGTGTGACCCAGGTGTGACCCAGGTGTGTCCCTGCCCAGGTGCAGTGAAGGTGACCCCCGGGCACAGCCCCCAGGACCTGGCCCTGGCCCGGGCCCACGCGCTGCCGCTGCTCTCGGTCATCGCTGACGACGGCACCCTGTGTCCCCCGGGGGGGGGGTGGCTGCAGGTGGGACCCCGAAAACGGCCCCAAAGTGTCCCCAAAAACGGCCCCAAAGTGTCACCAAAAATGATCCCAAATGGCCCCAAAGTGTCCCCAAAAACGGCCCAAAGTGTCCCCAAAAATGGCCCCAAAGTGTCCCCAAAAACGGCCCCAAACGGTCACCAAAAATGGCCCCAAAGCGTCCCCAAAAATGGCCCCAAATGGCCCCAAAGTGTCACCAAAAATGGCCCCAAAGTGTCCCCAAAAATGGCCCCAAAGTGTCCCCAAAAACGGCCCCAAATGGCCCCAAAGTGTCACCAAAAATGGCCCCAAAGTGTCCCCAAAAATGGCCCCAAAGTGTCCCCAAAAATGGCCCCGAAGTGTCCCCAAAAACGGCCCCAAAGTGTCCCCAAAAATGACCCCAAAGTGTCCCCAAAAATGGCCCCGAAGTGTCCCCAAAAATGGCCCCAAACGGCCCCAAAGTGTCCCCAAAAATGACTCCAAAGTGTCCCCAAAAATGGCCCCAAAGTGTCCCCAAAAATGGCCCCAAAGTGTCCCCAACCTGGTCTCTAAAATGGCCCAAAGTGTCCCCAAAAATGGCCCCAAAAATGGCCCCAAACTGGTTCTGGAGTGGCCCCAAACTGGTCCCCAAAAATGACCCCAAACCTGACCCGTGTCCCCAGCCCGGTGTCAATGTCCCACTGTCCCCAATGTCCCCAATGTCCCATTGCTGTCCCCAATGTCCCCTCATTGTCCCCAATCTCCCAATCCCCTCAATGTCCCCACTGTCCCCATTGTCCCCAATCCCCCCAATGTCCCCAATCCCCCCAATCCCCCCAATCCCCTCAATGTCCCCAATGTCCCCACTGTCCCCCCAGTGTCCCCAGGGTGTCCCCACTGTCCCCTGTGTGTCCCCAGGGTGTCCCCAGGTTCCAGGCCCGTGCTCAGGTGGTGGCAGCGCTGGCCCAGCGGGGGCTGCTCCGGGGGGTGACCGACCACGCCATGACCCTGCCCCTGTGCAGGTAACACACCTGGGGTCACCTCACCTGTCCCCAATGTCCCACCACGCCATGACCCTGCCCCTGTGCAGGTAACACACCTGGGGTCACCTCACCTGTCCCCAATGTCCCACCACGCCATGACCCTGCCCCTGTGCAGGTAACACACCTGGGGTCACCTCACCTGTCCCCAGTGTCACCCTGTGCCATGGCCCTGCCCCTGTGCAGGTAACACACCTGGGGTCACCTCACCTGTCCCCAGTGTCACCCTGTGCCATGGCCCTGCCCCTGTGCAGGTAACACACCTGGGGTCACCTCACCTGTCCCCAGTGTCACCCTGTGCCATGGCCCTGCCCCTGTGCAGGTAACACACCTGGGGTCACCAGTGTCACCAATGTCACCTCACCTGTCCCCAATGTCCCACCACGCCATGGCCCTGCCCCTGTGCAGGTAACACACCTGGGGTCACCAATGTCACCTCACCTGTCCCCAGGTGTCACCAATGTCACCAATGTCACCCTGTGCCATGACCCTGCCCCTGTGCAGGTAACACACCTGGGGTCACCTCACCTGTCCCCAATGTCCCACCACGCCATGACCCTGCCCCTGTGCAGGTAACACACCTGGGGTCACCAATGTCACCTCACCTGTCCCCAGGTGTCACCAATGTCACCAACATCCCCCACGCCATGACCCTGCCCCTCTGCAAGAACACAGGTGTCCCTCAGATGTCCCAAGGTGTCCCCAGGTATCCCCAGCTGTCCCCAGGTGTCCCCAGGTGTCCCCTCAGGTGTCCCAGCTGTCCCCTCAGGTATCCTCAGGTGTCCCCAAGGTATCCCCAGGTGTCCCCCAGGTGTCCCCAGCTGTCCCCAGGTGTCCCCTCAGGTATCCCCAGGTGTCCCCAGGTATCCCCAGCTGTCCCCAGCTGTCCCCAGGTGTCCCCAGCTGTCCCCAGCTGTCCCCAGGTGTCCCCAGGTGTCCCCAGGTGTCCCCAGGTGTGCCCAGGTGTCCCCAGGTGTCCCCAGGTGTCCCCTGTCCCCGCAGCCGCTCCGGTGATGTCGTTGAGTTCCTGCTGAAGCGTCAGTGGTTCCTCACCTGCGGGGACATGGCCAGGGAGGCGCTGCAGGTGAGACTGGGGGCACACCTGGGCACACCTGGGGGGGTCACACACACCTGGGGACAGCTGAGGGGGTCACACACACCTGGGGACACCTGGGCACACCTGGGGGGTGACACACGCCTGGGGACAGCTGGGATAGACCTGGGACACACCTGGGGGGTGACACACACCTGGGGACATGGCCCAGGGGGTGCTGCAGGTGAGACTGTGGACACCTGGGCACACCTGGGCACACACCTTGGCATACCTGGGCACACCTGGGATAGACCTGGGCACACCTGAGATACACCTGGGGGGGTGGGGCTGGGGACATTTTGGGGGTCTCACCTGGGGGTTCTGTCTCACCTGTGCCAGGTGGGGCTGGGGACAGGCTGGGGACATTTTGGGGGTCTCACCTGTGGGGTCTCTGTCACCTGGGGTCTCACCTGTGCCAGGCGGTGATGTCGGGGCAGGGTTGGGGACATTTTGGGGGTCTCTCTCACCTGTGGGTGTGTCTCACCTGTGCCAGGCGGGGTTGGGGACAGGTTGGGGACATTTTGGGGGTCTCACCTGTGGGTGTGTCTCACCTGGGGTCTCACCTGTGCCAGGCGGGGCTGGGGACAGGTTGGGGACAGGTTGGGGATATTTTGGGGGTCTCACCTGTGGGTGTGTCTCACCTGTGGGTGTGTCTCACCTGTGCCAGGCAGTGACGTCGGGGTTGGGGACATTTGGGGACATTCTGGGGGTCTCACCTGTGGGTGTGTCTCACCTGGGGGTTCTGTCTCACCTGGGGGTGTGTCTCACCTGGGGGTTCTGTCTCACCTGTGGGTGTGTCTCACCTGGGGTCTCACCTGTGCCAGGCGGTGGCGTCGGGGCGGGGCTGGGGACATTCTGGGGGTCTCACCTGTGGGTGGGTCTCACCTGTGCCAGGCGGTGGTGTCGGGGCGGGGTTGGGGACATTTGGGGACATTTGGGGACATTCTGAGGGTCTCACCTGGGGTCTCACCTGTGCCAGGCAGTGACGTCGGGGTTGGGGACATTTGGGGACATTCTGGGGGTCTCACCTGGGGTCTCACCTGGGGTCTCACCTGTGCCAGGCGGTGGCGTCGGGGCGGCTCCGCCTGGTGCCCGAGTTCCACGCCAAGAACTGGAGGAGCTGGATGGGCAGCGCGGGGTGAGGGGCGGGGCCAGGGAGGGGCGGGGCCACGCTCGGGGGAGGGGTTTGGGGAGGGGAGGGGTCTCATGTGAAGGGGAGGGGCTTGTGGATGGGGAGGGGCTTAGCTGAGGAGGGAGGGGCAGAGGGGAGTGGGAGGGGCTCCTGGGGAAGGGGAGGGGCTCGTGTGTGGTGGGAGGGTCTCAGCATTGGTGGGCGTGGCCTCAGCTGTTGGGGGAGGAGTCTCAGGTGTTGGGGCGGGGTCTGAGATCTCATTGGTGTCTCTCAGGTAGGAGGGGCGGGGTCTCTGCACTTTTGGGCGTGTCCCAGGGGTCTCAGCTGTAGTGGGCGTGTCCCAGGTATGGTGGGTGTGGTCTCATGTGGTGGGCGGGGTCTCACGTGTGATGGGTGTGTCCCATGGGTAGTGGGCGTGTCCCAGGTGTGGTGGGCGGGGTTTCATCTATTCTGGGCGTGTCCCAGCCGCGGTGGGCGTGTCCCAGCTGCGATGGGCGTGTCCCCGCTGCAGTGGGCGTGTCCCGAGTGCCCCTCTCCCCTCCCCCGTGCAGGGATTGGTGCCTTTCCCGCCAGCTCTGGTGGGGTCACCGCGTCCCCGCCTACCAGGTGAGGCCCGGCCCCGCCCACACCTGCCCGCCAGGTGAGCCCGAGGGGGCGGAGCTCCAGCAGAAGGAGGAGGGGCCGTGGTTCGTGGGGCGGAGCCAGGACGAGGCTGAGGGCGGCGGCCGCGGGGGCCCTGGGCTGCCCCGCCCACGAGCTGCACCTGCAGCAAGGTGAGACCTGGGGGCGGGGCCTGGAATTTGGGGAGGGGTCCTGAAAAAATCGGGGGGAAATTCTGAGATTTTGGGATTTTTTGGGGTTTTTTTTAAATTTTCTTTGATTTTTGGGGGTATTTTAATGTAATTTTTGATGCCCCCACGAGCTGCACCTGCAGCAAGGTGAGACCTGAGGGGGTGGGCCTGAAATTTGGGGAGGGGTCCCGGAAAAAATCGAGGGGAAATTCTGAGATTTTTGGGGATTTTTTGGGGGATTTTTTGGGGATTTTTTTGGGAATTTTTGGGGATTTTTGGGGATTTTTTGAGGTATTTTAATGTGAAATTTCATCCCCCCACGAGCTGCACCTGCAGCAAGGTGAGACCTGGGGGGGCGGGGCCTGAAATTTGGGGAGGGGTCCCAAAAAAATTGAGGGGAAATTCTGAGATTTTTTGGGGGTTTTTTGAGGGTTTTTTGGGGATTTTTGGGGGTATTTTAATGTAATTTTTGATGCCCCCACGAGCTGCACCTGCAGCAAGGTGAGACCTGAGGGGGCGGGGCCTGAAATTTGGGGAGGGGTCCCGGAAAAAATCGAGGGGAAATTCTGAGATTTTTGGGGATTTTTTGGGGGATTTTTTGGGGATTTTTTTGGGAATTTTTGGGGATTTTTGGGGATTTTTTGAGGTATTTTAATGTGAAATTTCATCCCCCCACGAGCTGCACCTGCAGCAAGGTGAGACCTGGGGGGGCGGGGCCTGAAATTTGGGGAGGGGTCCCAAAAAAATTGAGGGGAAATTCTGAGATTTTTTGGGGGTTTTTTGAGGGTTTTTTGGGGATTTTTGGGGGTATTTTAATGTAATTTTTGATGCCCCCACGAGCTGCACCTGCAGCAAGGTGAGACCTGAGGGGGCGGGGCCTGAAATTTGGGGAGGGGTCCCGGAAAAAATTGAGGGGAAATTCTGAGATTTTTGGGGATTTTTTGGGGGATTTTTTGGGGATGTTTTTGGGGATTTTTGGAGGATTTTTGGGGTTTTTTTGAGGGGTCCTGAAAAAATCTGGGGGAAATTCTGAGATTTTTGGGGATTTTTTCAGATTTTTTTTTTGTTTTTTTTTTTATTTTAATTTTTTTGAGATTTTTTTTTTTTCCTCTTTGGTTTTTTGGGGGTTTAAATGTGACCTTTGGTGACCTTTGGGGACACTTTTCTGTCCCCAGATCCCAAAATTTTGGGGTCTTTTGGTGACAATTGATGACTTTTGCTGACCTTTGCTGACCTTCACTGACCTTTGCTGACCCTTGCTGACCTTTGCTGACCTTTGCTGACCCTTGCTGACCCTTGCTGACCTTTGGTGACCTTTGGTGACCTTTGGTGACACTTTCCTGTCCCCAGACCCCGACGTTTTGGACACCTGGTTCAGCTCCGCCCTCTTCCCCTTCGCCGCCCTGGGCTGGCCCGACCAGGTGAGACCCCAAAGTCCCCAAATGTCCCCAAATGTCCCCAAAATGTCCCCAATGCCCCCAATGTCCCCAATGTCCTCAAATGTCCCCAACACCCCCAATGTCCCCAATGTCCCCAATCCCCCCAATGTCCCCAATGTCCCCAACACCCTCAAAGTCCCCAATGTCCCCAATGTCCCCAATGTCCCCAATGTCCCCAAATGTCCCCAATCCCCCCAATATCCTCAATGTCCCCAATGTCCCCAATCCCCCCAATGTCCCCAATCCCCCCAATGTCCCCAAATGTCCCCCAATGTCCCCAATGTCCCCAAAATGTCCCCAATGTCCCCAATGTCCCCAATGTCCCCAATGTCCCCAATCCCCCCAATGTCCCCAATGTCCCCAATCCCCCCAATGTCCCCAATGTCCCCAATGTCCCCACTGTCCCCAATCCCCCCAATGTCCCCAATGTCCCCAATGTCCCCAATCCCCCCAATGTCCCCAATGTCCCCAGTGTCCCCAATGTCCCCAATGTCCCCAATGTCCCCAGAGCCCCGATTTTGGCCGTTTTTACCCCAATTCCCTGCTGGTGACGGGCAGTGACCTCCTGTTCTTCTGGGTGGCCAGGATGGTGATGCTGGGCCAGCAGCTGACGGGACAGCTGCCCTTCACTCAGGTGACACTGTCCCCAATGTCCCCAGGGGTCACCAGGGGTCCCCAAGGGTCACCAAGGGTCACCAAGGGTCCCAAATGTCCCAAAATCCCCAAATTCCCAAGGGTTTGGTCGGGTTCTGGGGTTCCTCGTTGGGTTTTGGGGTTCCTCGTTGGGTTCTTGGTGTCCCCAAGGGTCACCAAGGGTCCCCAGATGTCCCCTAAGTGTCCTCAGATGTCCCCAAGGGTCCCCAGATGTCCCCAAGGGTCCCAAAATCCCCAAATTCCCAAGGGTTTGGTCGGGTTTTGGGGTTCCTCGTTGGGTTCTTGGTGTCCCCAAGGGTCCCCAGATGTCCCCAAGTGTCCCTGGGGGTCCCCATCCCCATTTTTGGGCTCCTTTTCCCCATTTTGGTGCCCCCAATCCCATTTTCAGTGTCCCCAATCCCATTTTCGGGGTCCCCATCCCCATTTTTGGACTCCTTCTCCCCATTTTTGGGATCCCCAATCCCGTTTTTGGGGTCCCCATCCCCATTTTTGGGATCCCCAATCCCATTTTTAGTGTCCCCAATCCCATTTTCAGGGTCCCCATCCCCATTTTGGGCTCATTTCCCCCATTTTCAGGGTCCCCAATCCCATTTTTGGTGTCCCCGATCCCATTTTTGGGCTCCTTTCCCCCATTTTTGGGGTCCCCATCCCCATTTTCGGGGTCCCAGATCCCGTTTTCGGGGTCCCCATCCCCATTTCGGGGGTCCCAGTGCCCGCTGCCCCCCCAGGTTCTGCTGCACTCGCTGGTTCGGGACCCCCAGGGCCGCAAGATGAGCAAATCCCTGGGGAACGTGGTGGACCCCCGGGACCTCATCGGGGGCGCCACGCTGCAGGTACCCAAAAACACCCACCCAAAATACCCCAAAAACCACCCAAAATACCCCAAAAACCACCCAAAATACACCCAAAATACCCCAAAAATCACCCAAAAACCACCCAAAAACCACCCAAATCCCTGGGGAACGTGGTGGACCCCCGGGACCTCATCGGGGGCGCCACGCTGCAGGTGGGACCCCAAAACCACCCCAGAAACCCCAAAAACCCCCAGATTCGGGGTCATTTTGGGCTGATTTTTGGGTCACTTTGGGGATTATTTGGGGATTATTTTGGTGCTGGTTTTGGGGTCATTTTGGGCTGACTTTGGGGTGATTTTGGGGGTCATTTTGAGGTCATTTTGGGCTGATTTCGGGGTTATTTTGGGGTGATTTTGGGCTGATTTCAAGATGATTTTTGGGTCATTTTGGGGATTATTTTGGGGCTGATTTTTGGGTCATTTTGGGGATTATTTTGGGGCTGATTTTTGGGTCATTTTGGGGATTATTTGGGGATTATTTTGGGCTGATTTTGGGGTCATTCGGGGGCTGGTTTTGGGGTCATTTGGGGGCTGATTTCGGGGTCATTTTGGGCTCATTTCTGGGTGATTTTGGGGCTGATTTTGGGCTGATTTCGGGGTGATTTTGGGGCTGATTTCGGGGTGATTTTGGGGCTGATTTCGGGGTGATTTTTGGGGCTGATTTTGGGGATTATTTGGGGTTTTTTTGGGCTGATTTGGGGATTTTTTCCTCCCCCAGGAGCTGCAGGAGAAGCTCCAGAGCCGAACCCTGGACCCGCAGGAGCTGCGGGCGGCCCAGGAGGGGCAGGTGGGACCCCCAAAAACCCCCCAGGACCCCCCAAAAACCCCCCAGGACCCCCCAAAATGTCCCAAAATTCCCCCTAATCCCTCTGAGCCCCCCAAAATTACCTCAAATCCCCCCAGCGCCGGCAGTTCCCGCAGGGGATCCCCGAGTGCGGCGCCGACGCCCTGAGGCTGGCCCTGAGCACCCACAACGCCCACGGTGAGACCCCCACCCAAAATAACCTCTGGGACCCCTCCCCAAATCCCCCAGGGACCCCCCCAAATCCCCCTGAACCCCAAAATCCACCCAGGACCACCCAGGGAACCCCAAAATCCCCCCAAATCCCCCCTGGCCCTGAGCACCCACAACGCCCACGGGTGGGACCCCCACCCAAAATAACCCAAAATATCCCCTGGGACCCCTCCCCAAATCCCCCTGAACCCCAAAATCCACCCCAGGACCCCCCAAATCACCCCCAAATTCCCCTGGGACCCCTTTAGGGTGGGCACTGGGAGCACTGGGAGCACTGGGAGGTGGATCTGGGGGGTCCTGGGGGGATTTGGAGGAGATTTGGGGAGTCCTGGGGGGAAATTTGGGGGGTCCTGGGGAGGTTCTGGGTGGTCCTGGGGGGACTCTGGGTTGTTTTGGGGGGTCCTGGGGGAATTTAGAGGAGATTTGGGGGGGTTTTCGGGGGGTTCTTTGGGGGTTCTGGGGGGATTTGGGGGGTCTTGTGTGGTTCAAAGGGGTCCTGGGGGGGATTTGGGGGGTCCTGGGGAGGTTCTGGGTGGTCCTGAGGGGATTTTGAGGAGATTTGGGGGGTCCTGGGGGGTTTTTGGGGGTCGTGGACCATCCTGGGTGTTCTTGGGGGGGGTCCCGGTGTCCCCCCCTGACCCAGCCCCCGAGCTCCGGGTGGGCGTGGCCTCGGTGCTGACGCAGTGCTGACCCCGCCCCCTCCTATAGGCCCTGAGGTGCGGGTGGGCGTGGCCTCGGTGCTGACCCCGCCCCCTCCCCAGGCCCTGAGGTGTGGGTGGGCGTGGCCTCGGTGCTGACCCCGCCCCCTCCCCAGGCCCTGAGGTGCGGGTGGGCGTGGCCTCGGTGCTGACCCCGCCCCCTCCCCAGGCCCTGAGGTGCGGGTGGGCGTGGCCTCGGTGCTGACCCAGCGCCGCTTCTGCAACAAAATCTGGAACGCGCTGGGGCTGGTGAGGGGGGCGCTGGGGGGCGCCGGGGACCCCCCAAAACCCCCCGAGGAGGTAAATGGACCCCAAAAACCCCAAAAACACCCCCCAAAAACCCCAGAAATACCCCCAAAAACACCCCCCAAAAAACCCCAGAAATACCCCAAAAACACCCCCTGAAATCACCCCAGGGACCCCCCAAAACCCCCCAAGGAGGTAACGGGGACCCCAAAATCCCCAAAATCACCCCAGGGACCCCAAAAATCCCCCCAAAATTTTGTGGGGTTTTTTTCCCCAACTTTTCCCAATTTCATGGGGTTTTTCCCCCCAGAACACCCAAATTTTGTGGTTTTTTTCCCCAAATTTCCCATTTTTTCTCCCCATTCCAGGTGGTCCCGGTGGCCCCCATGGACCAATGGCTCCTGGCCCAGCTCTGAGCCCCCTCCCCGATCCCAAATCACCCAAATTTTGTGGTTTTTTCCCCATTTCAGGTGGTCCCGGTGGCCCCCATGGACAGGTGGCTCCTGGCCCAGCTCTGAGCCCCCTCCCCAGATTTTCAGTGCCAGATTTTCCCAATTTCCTGGGGTTTTTACCCCCAAATTTTCCCAATTTCGTGGGATTTTTCCCCCCAGAACACCCAAATTTCCCATTTTTTCCCCCCAGATGCCCCAAATTCCCAGTTTTCTCCCCATTTTAGGTGGTCCCTGGATCCTTGAATGTTCCCAGCCCCCCTCCCCAATCCCAGATCACCCCAAATCCCCCATTTTTTCCCCCCAAATTTCCCATTTTTTCCCCCTAGAACACCCAAATTTTGTGGTTTTTCCCCCCAAATTTTCCCAATTTTGTGGTTTTTTCCCCAAATTTCCCATTTTTCTCCCCGTTCCAGGTGGTCCCCGAGGTCCCCATGGACCGCTGGCTCCTGGCCCAGCTCTGAGCCCCCTCCCCAATCCCAGATCACCCCAATTTCCTGATTTTCACCCCAAATTTCCCATTTTTCCCCCCCAGAAACACCCAAATTTTGTGGGTTTTTTTCCCCCAGAACACCCAAATTTTGTGGTTTTCTCCCCATTCCAGGTGGTCCCAGTGGCCCCCATGGACCGCTGGCTCCTGGCCCAGCTCTGAGCCCCCACCCCAGATTTTCCCAATTTCATGGGGTTTTTCCTCCCAGATTTTCCCAATTTCCTGGGGTTTTTTGCCCCAGAACACCCCAAATTTGTGGTTTTTTCCCCCAGAACACCCCCAATTTTGTGTTTCTCTCCCCCATTGCAGGTGGTCCTGGAGGCCCCCATGGACCGCTGGCTCCTGGCCCAGCTCTGAGCCCCCTCCCCAATCCGAGATCACCCCAAATCCCCATTTTTTACCCAAAAATCACCCAAATTTTGTGGTTTTTTTCCCCTAGAACACCCAAATTTTGTGGTTTTTTCCCCAAATTCCCCATTTCTCTCCCCGTTCCAGGTGGTCCCGGAGGCCCCCATGGACAGGTGGCTCCTGGGCCGGCTCTGAGCCCCCCTCCCCAATCCCAGAACACCCCAAATTTTGTGTTTTTTTCCCCAAATTTCCCATTTCTCTCCCCAATCCAGGTGGTCCCGGAGGCCCCCATGGACCGCTGGCTCCTGGCCCGGCTGCAGGGGACGGTGTTCGAGAGCTGTCGCCGCCTGGAGGCGCTGGAGGTTCACGGGGCCGTGGCCGCCGTGCAGAGCTTCTGGCTGAGGAGCTTCTGTGATGTCTACCTGGTATGGGACACCTGAAAAACACCTGAATAACACCACAAAAACACCTGAAAATTACCCCAAAAAACACCTGAGAAACACCACAAAACCAGCCCAAAACCAGCGCAGAAACAGCCCAAAAACACCCCAAAACACCCCAAAAACAGCCCAAAAATTACCCTAAAAACACCTGAAAATTACCCCAAAAAACACCTGAAAAACACCACAAAAACACCTGAAAATTACCCCCAAAAAACACCTGAAAAACACCACAAAAACAGCCCAAAAACAGCCCAGAAACAGCCCAAAAACACCCCAAGAACACCTGAAAAACACCTGAAAATTACCCCAAAACCACCCAAAAATTACCCCAAAAATCACCCCAATTTTGCATTTCCTCCCAGGAGGTGGCCAAGGTGTCCCTGCGGTGCCCGCGGCTCCGTGCCGGTGCCCAGGCCACCTAAAATTACCCCAAAAATCACCCAAAAATTACCCAAAAATTACCCCAAAACCATCCGGAAATTACCAAAAAAATTACCCCAAAAATCACCCAAAAATTACCCCAAAAACAACCCAAAAATTACCCCCAAAAATCACCCAAAAATTACCCCAAAAACCACCCAAAAATTACCCCAAAAATCACCCCAATTTTGCATTTCCTCCCCAGGAGGTGGCCAAGGTGTCCCTGCGGTGCCCGCGGCTCTGTCCCGGTGCCCAGGCCACCTAAAATTACCCCAAAAATTGCCCCAAAAATCACCCAAAAATTACCCAAAAACAACCCCAAAATTACCCCCAAAATCACCCAAAAATCACCCAAAAATTACCCCAAAAATCACCCAAAAATCACCCAAAAATTACCCCAAAAATCACCCAAAAATTACCCCAAAAAATTACCCCAAAACCACCCAGAAATTACCCAAAAAATTACCCCAAAACCACCCAGAAATTACCCAAAAATTACCCCAAAATCACCCCAATTTTGCATTACTGCCCCAGGAGGTGGCCAAGGCGTCCCTGCGGTGCCCGCGGCTCCGTCCCGGTGCCCAGGCCACCTAAAATTACCCCAAAAAACACCCAAAAATTATCCAAAAAACACCCAAAAAACAACCCAAAAATTACCCCAAAACCACCAGAAAATTACCAAAAAATTACCCCAAAATTTACCTAAAAATTACCCCAAAATCACCCAAAAATTACCCAAAAATTACCCCAAAAATCACCCAAAAATCACCCAAAAATTACCCCAAAAATCACCCAAAAATTACCCCAAAAAATTACCCCAAAACCACCCAGAAATTACCGAAAAAATTACCCCAAAACCACCCAAAAATGACCCCAAAAATTACCCAAAAATGACCCCAAAAATCACCCCAATTTTGCATTTCCTCCCCAGGAGGTGGCCAAGGCGTCCCTGCGGTGCCCGCGGCTCCGTCCCGGTGCCCAGGCCACCTAAAATTACCCCAAAAATCACCCAAAAATTACCCCAAAACCACCCAAAAATTACCCCAAAATCACCCCAATTTTCCATTTCCTCCCCAGGAGGTGGCCAAGGTGTCCCTGCGGTGCCCGCGGCTCCGTGCCGGTGCCCAGGCCACGCTGGCGGCCGCGGCCGAGCTGGGGCTGCGGCTCCTGGCGCCCTTCGCCCCCTTCGTGGCCGAGGAGCTCTGGCAGCGCCTGCCCCGCGCCCCCCCCGCGCCCCCCACCCTCTGCAGGGCCCCCTTCCCCGACCCCCAAAGGCTGGTGAGCCCGGGGAGGGGGCTGGGGAGGGGTCTGGGGGCTTCTAGGGGCGTCTGGGGGTCCCTGGGTGTGATTTTGGGGTGGTTTTGGGGAGGGTTTGGGGTTTTGGGGGGGGTTTTGGGGGTTTTTGGGGGTCCCTGTGTGTTATTTTGGGTGGTTTTTGGGGATTTTTGAGGTGGTTTGGGGGGGTTTTGGGGTGATTTTGGGGGGGTTTTGGGTGTCCCTGTGTGTGATTTTGGGGTTGTTTTGGGGGATTTTGGGGGTCCCTGTGTGTGATTTTGGGGGATTTTGGGGTGGTTTTGGGGGGGGTTTGGGGTTTTGGGGGGGTTTTTGGGGGTCCCTGTGTGTTATTTTGGGGGGGTTTTGGGGTGATTTTGGGGGGCTTTTGGGGGTCCCTGTGTGTGATTTGGGGGGGTTTTGGAGTGGTTTTGGGGGATTTTGGGGGTCCCTGTGTGTGATTTGGGGGGGTTTTGGAGTGGTTTTGGGGGATTTTGGGGGGTCCCTGTGTGATCTGGAGGGGGCTGGGGGCTTTTAGGGGAGTCTGGGGGTCGCTGTGTGTGATTTTGGGGTGGTTTTGGGGGGTTTTGGGGTGGTTTTGGGGGTCCCTGTGTGTCATCTTGGGGGGATTTTGGGGGTCCCTGTGTGTGATTTGGGGGGATTTTGGGGGGTTTTGGGGGTCCCTGTGTGTGATTTTGGGGAGGGTCTGGGGGCTTTTCGGGGCGTCTGGGGGGGATTTGAGGGTCCCTGTGTGGGATTTTGGGGGGGTTTGGGGGGTCCCTGTGTGTGATTTTGGGGGGTCTGGGGGCTTTTAGGGGCATCTGGGGTGGGTTTGGGTGTTCCTGTGTGTGATTTTGGGGGTTCCTGGGTGGGTTTTGGGGTGTTTTTGGTGTTCCCGGGGGGTTCCTGTGTGTTTTTTGGGTGTTTTTTGGGTGTTTTTTTGGGGTCTCAGCCCCCGTTTCCCCGTGCCCAGGCGCACTGGCGCTGCCCCGAGCTGGAGGCGCAGGTGTCGGCCATGCTGGAGCTGGTCCGGGCCGTGCGGGGGCTGCGCGAGACCCTCCGGCTCGGGGGGGCCGCCCGCCCCCCAGGTGAGACCCCGGGGAGGGGGGACTGCAAATCCCAGCATGCCCTGGGGCAGGGAAAATGGCTGATTGGTCATGGACTGCAAATCCCAGCATGCCCTGGGGCAGGGAAAATGGCTGATCAGACATGGACTGCAAATCCCAGCATGCCTTGGGGGAGGGAAAATGGCTGATTGGTCATGGACTGCAAATCCCAGCATGCCCTGGGGGAGGGAAAAAATGGCTGATCAGATAAAAATTACAAATCCCAGCATGCCCTGGGGGAGGGAAAATGGCTGATCAGGCATGGACTACAAATCCCAGCATGCCCTGGGGCAGGGAAAATGGCTGATTGGTCATGGACTGCAAATCCCAGCATGCTTTGGGAGGGAAGAAATGGCTGATCAGATATAAACTACAAATCCCAGCATGCTTTGGGGGAGACAAAATGGCTGATCAGATAAAAACTACAAATCCCAGCATGCTTTGGGGGAGATAGCATGGTTTTTCACATTAAAAACTACAAATCCCAGCATGCTTTGGGGGAGACAAAATGGCTGATTGGACATGGACTACGAATCCCAGCATGCCTTGGGGGAAACAAAATGGCTGATCAAACATGGACTACAGATCCCAGCATGCTTTGGGGGGAAATGAAATGGTTGATCAGACATGGACTGCAAATCCCAGCATGCTTTGGGGTGAGCCAAGATGGCCGATCAGATATAAACTACAAATCCCAGCATGCCTTGGGTGAGACAAAATGGCCGATCGGCTATAAACTACAAATCCCAGCATGCCCTGAGGGAGCCAAGATGGCCGCCATGGGCAGGAACGACAAGTCCCAGCATGCTTTGGGGGGGGGGGGGGGTTCCATATCCCATCATGCCCCTCCCCGCCACAAGATGGCGCCCCCATGATGGCGTCCATGTTGTGGGCGTGGTTTCCCCCCACAGTGCTCGTGCAGTGCCCGGAGCCGGCTCGTGATTGGCTGGAGCCGCTCGGCCCCGCCTTCTGCACGCTCTCAGGGGCGGGGTCTGTGGAGCTCCTCCCCTTGGGGGCGGAGCCGGGGCCGGGCTGGGTGGGGCTTCCCGCCGCTTCCGGAACCTTCGTGCACCTGCGCGTCCAGGTGAGGGCGGGGCCGGGGCCGGGGGTGGAGTTTGGGGGGTCCTGGGGGGTTTTGGGGGGTCCTGGGGGTTTTTGGGGGTCCCTCGGTGACATTTTGGGGGTCCCGGTGACATTTGGGGGGTCCTGGGGAGGTTTTGGGGTCCCCCCAGGGCCTGGTGGATCCAGGTGGGTTTGGGGGTGTTTTTGGGGGTCCCGGGGAGGTTTTTGGGGTCCCTCAGTGACATTTTGGGGTCCCCTCAGGGCCGGGTGGGTTTGGGGAGGTTTTTGGGGGTCCTGAGGGGGCTTTTGGGTGATATTTTGGGGTCCCTCAGTGACATTTTGGGGGGTCCCGGTGACATTTTGGGGTCCCCTCAGGGCCTGGTGGATCTGGGTGGGTTTGGGGAGGTTTTTGGGGGTCCTGGTGACATTTTGGGGGGTCCTGGTGACATTTTGGGGGTCCTGGTGACATTTTTGGGGTCCCCTCAGGGCCTGGTGGATCTGGGTGGGTTTGGGGAGGTTTTTGGGGGGTCCTGGTGACATTTTGGGGTCCCCTCAGGGCCTGGTGGATCTGGGTGGGTTTGGGGAGGTTTTTGGGGGTCCTGGTGACATTTTTGGGGGTCCTGGTGACATTTTTGGGGTCCCCTCAGGGCCTGGTGGACCCCGAGGCCGCCCGGGCCCGGCTCCGCTCCCGCCTGCGCAGCCTCAGGGGGGCCCAGCAGCAGCAGGTTCGTTAGCAGAGCCCTAATTAGCAGCGTTAATTAGGCCGGGGGGGGGGGCTTGGGGGGGGGGGCGGCCTGGTTAGGCTGCCCTCATTAACGCTCATTAATGGTGATTAATGGTCATTAACTCTTTCCTCCCCAGGCCCGAGAGGAGCTGGCCCGGCTGGAGCGGAGCCTGGAGGGGCTGGAGACCCCCAGAGACCCCCAGGGACCCCCAGGGACCCCCAGAGACCCCCCCAGGGACATTAATTCATAAATAAATGAATTAAAAATTTATTTATGAGAAAAATAAAGTGAGTAAAATGGAACGGAGTGGTTTGGATTTGTTAATTAAATGACGTTAAGTTTATTTGTGAAATGAAATAAAATAAAATAAAGTAAAATAAAATAAAATAAAATAAAATAAATAAAATAAGTAAAATTAAATATATTGTCTGGTTTTGTTAATAAATAAAAGAAAGTGGTCTAGGTCTATTAAAAAATAAAATAAAATAAAATAAAATAAAATAAAATAAAATAAAATAAAATAAAATAAAATAAAATGAAGTAAAGTGATCTGAGTTTGTAAATAAATAAAAGAAAGTGGTCTGGGTTTGTTATAAAATAAAATAAAATAAAATAAAATAAAATAAAATAAAATAAAATAAAATAAATAAAATGAAGTAAAGTGGTCTGGGTTTATTAGTAAATAAGAGAAAGTGGTCTGGGTTCGTTATTAAATAAAATAAAGAAAAATTAAAATAAAACAAAATAAAATAAAATAAAATAAATAAAATTAAATAAATTGTCTGGTTTGTTAATAAATAAAAGAAAGTGGTCTGGGTTTTTTAAAGAATAAAATAAAATAAAATAAAATAAAATAAAATAAAATAAAATACAATAATCTGGGTTTAATAACAAATATAAATAAAACAAATACAATGAATAGAATTAAATTGTCTGGGCCTGTTAATAAATAAAATAAAATGAATGAATATTTATAAAATAAAATAAATAAAACTGTCGGGGTTTATAAATAAATAAATTTTCCAAAAAATTGAAACTTATTTGTAAAATAAACAAAGTAAATAAAATAAAATACTCTGTTTATTAATAAATTAATTAAGATTTATTTATACAATAAATGAAACAAAGTTAAAACAAAATTTATTAAGGTCGAGGCCTCCTTAAGGGGGTGGGGGTTAAGAAAAGGGGCGTGGTTTAAGAAGGGGCGTGGTCACATGATCAGGCCCCGCCCCCTCGGGCTCCGAGCCGGAGCTGCCGAGACCCAAAAACCCAAATTTGGGTCGGGGAGCCCCAGATCGGCCTCGGGACCCCCGGGGGGCAGCGGTGACACCTGCGGCCACCTCAGGTACCCTGCGTGTCACCTGTGTCACCTGTGTGTCACCTGTGTCACCTGTGTGTCACCTGTGTCACCTCAGGTACCCTGCGTGTCACCTGTGTCACCTGTGTGTCACCTGTGTCACCTGCGTGTCACCTGTGACCACCTCAGGTACCCTGCGTGTCACCTGTGTCACCTGTGTGTCACCTGTGTCACCTCATTGTCACCTGTGTCACCTCAGGTACCCTGCGTGTCACCTGTGTCACCTGTGTGTCACCTGTGTCACCTCATTGTCACCTGTGTCACCTCAGGTACCCTGCGTGTCACCTGTGTCACCTGTGTCACCTGTGTGTCACCTGTGTCACCTGTGTGTCACCTGTGTGTCACCTGTGACCACCTCAGGTACCCTGTGTGTCACCTGTGTGTCACCTGTGTGTCACCTGTGTCACCTCAGGTACCCTGCGTGTCACCTGTGTCACCTGTGTCACCTGTGTGTCACCTGTGTGTCACCTGTGTCACCTCATTGTCACCTGTGTGTCACCTGTGTGTCACCTCATTGTCACCTGTGTGTCACCTGTGTCACCTGTGTCACCTGTGTGTCACCTGTGTGTCACGTCATTGTCACCTGTGTGTCACCTGTGTGTCACCTCATTGTCACCTCATTGTCACCTGTGTCACCTGTGTCACCTCATTGTCGCCTGTGTGTCACCTGTGTGTCACCTGTGTCACCTCATTGTCACCTCATTGTCACCTGTGTCACCTGTGTCACCTCATTGTCGCCTGTGTGTCACCTGTGTGTCACCTGCGTGTCACCTGTGTCACCTCATTGTCACCTCATTGTCACCTCATTGTCACCTGTGTCACCTGTGTGTCACCTGTGTCACCTGTGTCACCTGTGTCACCTCATTGTCACCTCATTGTCACCTCATTGTCACCTGTGTCACCTCATTGTCACCTGTGTGTCACCTGTGTCACCTGTGTGTCACCTCTGTGTCCCCTGTGTCACCTGTGTCACCTCTGTGTCACCTGTGTGTCACCTCATTGTCACCTGTGACCACCTCAGGTACCCTGCGTGTCACCTGTGTCACCTCATTGTCACCTCATTGTCACCTCATTGTCACCTCATTGTCACCTGTGTCACCTCATTGTCACCTGTGTCACCTGTGTCACCTGTGTCACCTCAGGTACCCTGCGTGTCACCTGTGTGTCACCTGTGTGTCGCCTGTGTGTCACCTGTGTGTCATCTGTGTCACCTCATTGCCACCTCATTGTCACCTGCGTGTCACCTGTGTCACCTGTGTGTCACCTGTGTGTCACCTCAGGTACCCTGCGTGTCACCTGTGTCACCTCATTGTCACCTCATTGTCACCTCATTGTCACCTGTGTGTCACCTGTGTCACCTCATTGTCACCTGTGTGTCACCTGTCATCTCTGTCACCTGTGTGTCACCTGTGTCACCTGTGTGTCACCTGTGTCATCTCTTTGTCCTGTCAGCTGTGTCACCTGCGGCCACCTCTGTGTCCCCTGTGTCACCTGTGTCACTTCTGTGTCACCTCTGTGTCCTCTCTGTGTCACCTGCAGCCACCTCAGGTGCCCTCTGTGTCCCCTGAGTGTCCCCTGAGTGTCCCCTGAGTGTCCCCAAGCCCCCCTGTGTGTGTCCCCCCCCCCCGATGACCTCCCCTGTGTCCCCTCTGTCCCCCAGGTGTCCCCATGGCCGAGGGCGGCCCCTCCCCCCCTGGTGTCCCCCCCGGGGAGGTGACAGAGCCGGGCCCCGCCCCCGCCTGGGGACAGCCCGGGGGTGGCACCGGGGGTGGCACCGGGGGTGGCACCGTCACCGTCACCCCCTGGGCCGGCGGCATCACCATCACCGTCACCGCAGCGCCCGCCCACGAGGAGCTCGGGGACATCGGGGACATCCCCGGGGACGCCATCGAGGACGTTGGGGACATCAAAGGCAGCGAGAACTTTGGGGACACTGGGGACATCAAGAATATTGGGGACATTGGGGACACCAAAGGCTTTGAGAACATTGGGGACATCGGGGACATCAAGAACCTCGGGGACATTGGGGACATCAAGAATATTGGGGACATCAAAGGCACCGAGACCATTGGGGACATTGGGGACACTGGGGACATCAAAGGCATTGGGGACATCAAGAACCTTGGGGACATCGGGGACATCAAAGGCTTTGAGAACACTGGGGACATCAAAGGCGCTGAGAACCTTGGGGACACTGGGGACATTGGGGACATCAAGAACCTTGGGGACATCGGGGGCATCAAAGGCACTGAGAACCTTGGGGACATTGGGGACATCGAGAACCTTGGGGACATTGGGGACATCAAAGGCACTGAGGATGTTGGGGACACCAAGAACATTGGGGACATCAAAGATATTAGGGACATGAAAGGCACCAAGGACGTTGGGGACATTGGGGACACTGGGGACATCACGAACCTCGGGGACATTGGGGACATCAAAGATATTGGGGACATCAAAGGCACCGAGGACGTTGGGGACATTGGGGACATTGAGAACCTTGGGGACATCAAAAGCTTTGAGGACATCAGGGACGTTGGGGACATTGGGGACACCGAAGGCATCAAGGACATTGGGGACATCAAGAAGCTTGGGGACAACAGGGACATTGGGGACATCAAAGGCTTTGAGAATGTTGGGGGCATCGAGAACACTGGGGACATTGGGGACATCAAAGATATTGGGGACATCAAGAATGTTGGGGACATTGGGGACATCAAGAACCTTGGGGACACTGGGGACATTGGGGACATCGGGGACAGGGACGTTGGGGACAGGGCTGTCACCATCCCTTGGGACATTTGGGACAGCGGTGTCCCCGCTCCTGGGGACATTGGGGACATTGGGAACACTGGGGACATTGGGGACACTGGGGACATTGGGGACATTGGGGACATTGGGGACATTGGGGACATTGGGGACATTGGGGACAGGAACATTGGGGACAGCAGTGTCACCACGCTGAGGGGTGATGGGGACATTGGGGACATCAGGGACCTTGTGGATGTTGGGGACAGCAGTGTCCTGGCCTGGAGGGACATTGGGGACAGGGACACTGGGGACGCTCAGGCCTCGGCCCCAAGGGACCTTGGGGACAGCGATGTCACCTCCGTGGGGGACACTGGGGACACCGAGGGGTTTGGGGACAGGGATGGCACCGCCCCAGGGGACTTTGGGGACAGGGACAGCAGGGACAGGGACCTTGGGGACAGTGACGTCACCACCCTGGGGGACCTTGGGGACCCTGGGGACAGCGATGTCACTGTGCTGAGGGACACTGGGGACATTGGGGACACTGGGGACAGCGATGTCACTGCGCTGAGGGACACTGGGGACATTGGGGACATTGATGTCACCCCCTCAGGGGACCCTGGGGACACTGGGGACGGTGACGTCACCGCCCTGAGGGACACTGGGGACATTGGGGACATCGGGGACGGCGATGTCACCGCCCCAGGGGACTTTGGGGACCTGGCTGAGCTCGGGGCTGTCGCTGTCACCTGCCGGGCCGGTGGCATCACCATCACCGTGGTGGCCCCGCCCCCCGAGGAGGAGGAGCCCCTCGACGATGACGTCATCGCCTATGACATCACAGAGGGGCGGGGCAGCCCGTCCCCCCCACCCGCCGGTGACGTCACGGCTGAGGATGACGTCACTTCCTGTGTTTCGGGAGGTGACGTCGCTGCTGATGTCACCGATGGCGTCACTTCCTCAGTTCCGGAGGAAGCTTTTGCCGGTGACGTCATCACCGGCAGCGACGTCATCACCTCCCACTCCGAGAGGGGTGTCGCCAATGACGTCATCACCACTGGGAGTGACGTTCTGGGTGACATCACCGCACCAGAGAGTGATCTCATTGATGACGTCATGATCAGCCATGACCTCAGCGATGACATCACCGCCAAGAACGACTTTTTGCAGGACCTGGATGATGTCACAGATGACATCATCACCTTGCACGACCTCGCTGATGATATCATCACGCCCGAGAGCGACGTCTCTGATGACATCATCGATCATGGCTTCCCCTGTGACGTCATCGCCTGGGGTGATGTCACAGCCCCGCTCCCCGAGGGTGATGATGTCATCGGTGACGCCATCGGCGTCCACCACGCCCCTCCCCTTCCCGAGGATGACATCGACAATGACGTCATCCACCGAGATGCCCTCCCCGATGATGTCACAGAGGACGACGATGACGTCACCTTCCCCGGCCTTGGCCACCTCCCCGCCGACGACGTCATCACAGCTGATGACGTCACTTCCTCCCTGCTGGGTGACGTCGCCGGGGACCTCGACGCCGCCTGGGATGAACTCACCGACGACGTCACCGCCGATGACGTCACCGCTGACGATGACGTCACGCCCTTCCTGCCCTTGGACCGCCCACCGGGCCCAGACGACGAGGAGGATGACGTCACCGATGACCTCACCAATGACATCACCCAGGGGGCGGAGCAGCCTCTGCTAGGCTCCGCCCCCTCCGCTCGCCGCCACGACGTCAGCGATGACATCACCGAGGACACGCCCCCAAGGCGCGGGGCAGGTGAGGAGGGGGCGGGGCTTGAATGCAGTGGGCGGGGTTTAAATGCTGGAGGCGGGGTTTAAAGGCGGTGGGCGGGGTTTGATTAATGGGGCGGGGTTTGAAGGTGGTGGGCGGGGTTTGAAGGCGGTGGGCGTGGTTTGAAGGTGGGGGCGTGGTTTGCATGCTGGGGCGGGGTTTGAACGGGGTGGGCGGGGCTATAGCCCTCAGCGGGCATATCCCAGAGCTGACCACGCCCCTCTCGTCGTGGCCACGCCCCCCAGGCTCCGCCCAGACCCCGCCCCCCGGGTGCCCCCTGCTCTTCCTCGGCCTCCTCTGCCTCCTCCTGGCGCTGCTGCTGCTGGCGGCCATTGCTGCGGTACCGGGGGCAAATAACCCACGGGGGGGCAAATAATGAACACAGGGGGGGTAAATAATGAACACGGGGGGGCAAATAATGCACGGGGAGGGGTAAATAACGGACAGGGGGGGTAAATAATGCACGGGGGGGGTAAATAATGCACGGGGGGGGCAAATAACCAACACGGGGGGCAAATAACGGTCAGGGAGGGGTAAATAACGGACAGGGGGGGTAAATAACAAACACGGGGGGCAAATAACGAATACGGGGGGAAATAACGCATGGGGGGCAAATAACGAACATGGGGGGGCAAATAATGCACGGGGGGGCAAATAACGCACGGGAGGGGCAAATAACCAACACGGGGGGCAAATAACGGACAGGGAGGGGTAAATAACGCACGGGAGGGGCAAATAATGCACGGGAGGGGGGTAAATAACGAACATGGGGGGCAAATAATGCACGGGAGGGGTAAAAAACGAACGGGGGGGTAAATAATGCACGGGAGGGGCAAATAATGCACGGGGGGGGCAAATAACGAACATGGGGAGGCGTCCCCAAATCCTTGAGGTCCCCGGGGGGGTCTGGGGGGGGGTCCCGAATTTTTGGGGGGTCCTGGGGGGGTCCTGGATTTTTTTTGGGGGGGGTCCCGAAATCTGGGGTGTCTTGGGGGGGGTCCCGGATTTTTGGGGTGGGGGGGTCCCCGAAATTTGGGGGGTTCAGGGTGAAATTCTGGATTTTTTTGCGCAGGGGGTCTCGGATTTTTGGGGGGGTCCCGGATTTTGGGGAGGGTCACGGGGGGGTTCTGAGGGGGTCTCGGATTTTTGGGGGGTCCTGGGGGGAATCCTGCATTTTTGGGGGGGATCTCGGATTTTTTGGGGGGTCCCGGGTGGTTCTGGGGGGGTCCTGGGGATATTCCGGATTTTGGGGGGTTCTGGGGGGGGTCTCGGATTTTTGGGGAGGGTCCCTGAAGGGTCCCGGGGGGTTCTGGGGGGGTCTCGAATTTTTGGGTGGTCCTGGGGGGGATCCTGGATTTTTTGGGGAGGGGGTCTCGGGTTTTTGGGGGGTCCTGGGGACGTTCCGGATTTTGGGGGGTTCTGGGGGGGTCTCGGATTTTTGGGGGGTCCCTGGGGGGGGTCCTGACCCCGCCCCCCCCCCCCCAGGCCGTGCATTACGTCAAGGTTTTCATCATCAGCTCGGCCGCGCTGGCGGTGCCGCCCCCCGAGGCCTTCCCGTGACCCAAAACGGCCCCAAATCACCCCAAAAACTCCGATAAATAAAATGGAATAATCCCGAATGTGTCTGAGTCCTTCTTGTGACCCCAAATCCCCCAAATTCCCCTCAAAATCACCCCAAAATTCCCATAAATCTGATTAAATATTCCCAATTCTGTCCAGGTCCTTTCTGCGACCCAAAATCCCCAAAATTCCCCCCAAAAATTACGATAAATTAAATTAAATTAAATAATCCTAAATGTGTCTGAGTCCTTCTTGTGACCCCAAATCCCCCAAAATGCCCCAAAATCACCCCAAAAAATCCGATAAATTAAATTAAATCACCTCAGAAGTGTCTGAGTCTTTCCTGTGACCCAAAATCCCCCAAAATCCCCTAAAATACCTCAAAATCACCCCAAAAATTCCGATAAATAAAATGAAATAATCCCAAATGTGTCCGAGTCTTTTCTGTGACCCAAAATCCCCCAAATTCCCCCCAAAAAATTTCGATAAATTAAATAAAATAATCCCAAATGTGTCTGAGTTTCTCCTGTGACCCCAAATCCCCCAAATTCCCCCCAAAAATTCCAATAAATTCAATTCCCCAGGACCTGTCCCCAATCCCCCCAATGTCCCCAATGTCCCCAATGTCCCCAAATGTCCCCAATGTCCCCAAGGTGGGGACAGGCCCCAACTCACCATTGTCACCTCCTGGGGACAGGGGGGAAATTGGAAATTTGGGGGACACTGGGGACATCAAGGGGACATTGGGGACACTGGGGGGATTGGGGACATTGGGGGGATTGGGGACATTGGGGACATTTGGGGACATTGGGGACATTGGGGACATTTAGGGGGTTTGGGGACATTTGGGGACATTTGGGGACACAGCCAGGACTTGTCCCCACCTTGGGGACATTGGGGACACGGTCTGGGCTTGTCCCCAGTGCCTTGGGGACCTTGGGGACAATGGGGACACAGCCCGGACTTGTCACCCGGTCAAGGGCAGTGGCTGCGGACAATGGGGCCATTGTCCCCAAGGTGCCACCGCCATTGTCCCCAAGGTGCCACCGCGGGGAGGGGAGGGGACACGGGAGGGGTGTGGGGACACCTGGAGGCTTTGGGGACACCTGAGGGGGGTTGGGGACATCAGGGAGGGGTTGGGGACATTGGGGACTTTGGGGGTGTTTGGGACATTGGGGACCCTTGGGGATTTGGGACACTGGGGACATTTGGGGACATTGGGGACATTGGGGACATTGGGGACATTGGGGACATTGGGGACATTGGGGACAATGGGGGGATTTGGGACATTGGGGGGATTGGGGACATTGGGGACATTGAGGGACATTGGGGACATTGAGGGACATTGGGGACAATGGGGGGATTGGGGACATTGAGGGACATTGAGGGACATTGAGGGACATTGGGGACCGTTGTCCCCCCCACCTTGGGGACAGCCCTGTCCCCACCCCCTGTCCCCACCCAGGGGACGTCCCTGTCCCCAAGGCCATAAATTGGGGACACCGGGAGGGACTCGGGGAGGTGGCAGCGCCATGGAGGTGACACTGGGGACACTGGCGGTGGCACTGGGGACGCTGCTGCTGCTGGGGGGGTGAGGGGACATCGGGGACATTGGGGACATTGGGGGGGGACATTGGTGGGTGAGGGGGATTTGGGGACATTGGGGAGCAGTGGGGACATTTGGGGACATCGGGGGGGTTGTGGGGTTTGGGGACATTGAGGGATGGGGGGACACTGAAGGACATTTGGGGACATTGGGGACATTGGGGACATTGGGGGGACTTTGGGGGGTTTGGGGACCTTGGGGACACTGGGGACATTTGGGGACATTTGAGGACATTGGGGATGAGGGGACACTGAGGGACATTTGGGGACATTGGGGGATTGGGGACATTGGGGGGGACATTGAGGACAATGGGGATGAGGGGACATTGGGGGGACATTGGGGACTTTGGGGACATTGGGGACTTTGGGGACATTGAGGGGACATTGGGGACTTTGGGGACACTGTCCCCTGTCCCCTGTCCCCTGTCCCCATACATGTCCCCCCGCTGTCCCCAGGCCCCGCCCAGCCCCTCCCTGTCCCCGAGCCTTGGGGACAGGCGGTGACGTCACTGCTGCAGTCGCTGGGGACACCTTGGGGACAGGAGGGGACCCGGCCCCAGGGCTTGGGGACCTGGCTCCAGGGCTTGGGGACGTGGCTGCAGCGACACCCGGGACGTCCCCAAGCGCCACCAAGGGGACCTTGGGGACATCCCCGGGGTCCCCAAGGAGTGGCCGAGTGTCCCCAAGAGGAGGGGACAGCGACGGGGACACGGCCACAGGGGACGGCAATGGGGACACGGCCACAAGGAGCGGGGACAAGTCCCCAAGTGCCACCTGTGGGACAGGGGACAGCAACGGGGACAGGTCCCCAAGGAACGGGGACAGGTCCCCAAGTGCCACCTCTGCCTGTCCTGGGACAGGGGACACGTCCCCAAGACGAGGGGACAGGTCCCCAAGTGCCACCTCTGGGACAGGGGACAATGGGGACACGTCCCCAAGGGCCACCTCTGCACCTCCTGGGACAAGGGACAGGTCCCCAAATGCCACCTCTGGGACAGGGGACAGGTCGCCAAGTGCCACCTCTGCCTGTCCTGGCACAGGGGACAATGGGGACACGTCCCCAGGGCCAGGGGTGGCCGAGGGTGGTGGCACCGCTCGGCGACATCGGGAGTCGCGACACGTCCAGGGACAGCGAGGACAGCGCCAGCCGCGGTGAGGGGACACTGGGGACATTGGGGACACTGGGGACACTGGGGACATTGGGGACACTGGGGACATTGGGGGATTTGGGGACACTGGGGACACTGGGGACATTGGGGACACTGGGGACACTGGGGACATTGGGGACATTGGGGACCCCGTGTCCAGCGCTGTCCCTCTCGGTGTCCCCTCCGCAGGTTGGGGACACTCGGAGGAGCTGCGGCGGCCGCTGTAGGGCCGGGGGTGTCACCGTGTCACTGTCACCGTGTCACCGTCACCGTGTCACTGTCACCGTGTCACTGTCGCCGTGTCACTGTCACCGTGTCACCGTCACCGTGTCACTGTCACCGTGTCATTGTCGCCGTGTCACCGTCCCCACGTCCCGCCTGGTGCCACCCGGTCCCTGTCCCGATGTCCCCTCCCTGTCCCTCTGCCACCTGTCCCCTCCCTGTCCCGATGTCCCCTCCTTGTCCCCTCCCTGTTCCCGTGTCCCCATTCCGATGTCCCCTCCCTGTCCCCGATGTCCCCGCCCTGTCCCCCTGTCCTGTCCCGATGTCCCCTCCCTGTCCCTCTGTCACCTGTCCCCACCCTGTCCCCAATGTCCCCACTCCAATGTCCCCGCCCTGTCCCGATGTCCCCTCCTTGTCCCCGTGTCCAGTCCCAATGTCCCCTCCCCGTCCCTCCGTCACCTGTCCCCTCCCTTTCCCCTCCCTGTCCCCAATGTCCCCATTCCGATGTCCCCTCCCGTGTCCCGATGTCCCCTCCCTGTCCCGATGTCCCCTCGCTGTCCCCAATGTCCCCAATGTCCCCAATAAAGGCGAAGCAGCAGCGGCCCCGTCCTGGTCCCTTGGGGACAGCGCCAGGAGAGGGGACAGGGGCGGGTGGTGGCACCTGGTGGCACTTGGTGGCTTTGGTTGGGGACACGGAGGGGGAACGAGACGGTGGTGGCACCTCCTGGGGACATTCAATGGTGTTGGGGACATCGGTGGCATTTCCTGGTGACATTCCCGGCTTGGGGACATCGGTGCCACCTCCTGGGGACACCCAAGTTCGGCGATGACGTCACGGCGAGCCCCGTTGCCATGGTGACGGGGACACCAAAAATCGCCCCAAAATGACCCAAAAAAATCAGCGGGAAAAGCCCCAAAAATCGCCCAGAAAGCAGAAAAGAATCCCCCGAAAGTGGCAGAAAATCCCCCAAATTCACCCCAAAATCTCCTCAAAAATCACCTCAAAATCTCCCCAAAATCACCTCAAAATTCGCCCCAAAATCTCCTCAAAATTCGCCCCAAATCCCTCAAAAATCTCCCCAAAATCTCCCCAAAATCATCCCAAAATTCACCCCAAAATCTCCCCCCAAAAAAAGCCATTTTTGGGGTCATTAAAGCAAATTTTGGGGCAATTTAAGGCATTTTTGGGGCCATTTAAACGAATTTTGGGGCCACTTCAGGCATTTTTGGGGCCATTCAAGCCAATTTCGGGCACATTTAAGCCATTTTTGGGGCTATTTCAGCCGTTTTTGGGCACATTTGAGGCGTTTTCGGGGCCTCCCGTCCGTCTGTCCCCCCCCCGTGTCCGTCTGTCCCCTCGGTCACGGCCTTGACCTTTGACCCCGTGCCCCCCTCCCCCCCCCGCGGTGTCCGGGAAGTGACGGCTGAAAGGGGGGGGAGGGGAGGGGGGAGGGGAGGTTTTGTAAACCCCCCCCCCCCGGACAGACGGACGGACACAGGGACAGAGAGAGGGACAGAGGGACAGGAGGGGACAGAGGGACGGACAGAGGGACAGACAGACAGAGGGGACAGGAGGGGACAGACAGAGGGACAGAGGGACAGACGGACAGAGGGACAGAGGGACAGAGGGACAGAGGGACAGAGGGACAGAGGGACAGAAGGGACAGAAGGGACAGACGGACACACGGACATGGCCGGAGCTGTCCTGGCCCTGCTGCTGCTGCTGCCCCTGACCCTCGGTCCGTGAGTGACCCCCGGGGGAGACCCCAAAATCTCCCCCAAAAACCCCTCAGGGACCCCCCAGGACCCCCCCAAAATCCCCCCAAATCCACTCAGGACCCCCAAAATCCCCTCAGGATCCCCCAAACCCCCCCAAATCCCCTTCAAACCCCCCCAAAATCCCCCCCAAATCCCCCCCCAAACCCCTCAGGACCCCCAAAATCCCCTCAGGATCCCCCAAATCCCCCCCAAATCCCCTCAAGACCCCTCCCCTAATTCTCCCCTCCCTCCCCCAGGTACCCCCTCGGCGTCGCCCCCTCCCCGCCCCCGCTGCGACCCCTCCCAGGTTCCGATCGAGACCCCCCAAATCCCCCCAGACCCCCCCAAAATCCCCCCAAATCCCCTCAGGACCCCCTCAAACCCCCCCAAACCCCCCCAAAACCCCCCCAGACCCCCCCAAAATCCCCCCAAATCCCCTCAGGACCCCCCAACCCCCTCCCAAATCCCCCCAAAACCCCTCAAACCCCCCCAAATTTCCCCCCAAATCCCTTCAGGACCCCCTCAAACCCCCCCAAACCCCCCCAAACCCCCCCCAGACCCCCCCAAATCACCTCAGGACCCCCCAAATCCCCCCCAAATCCCCTCAAGACCCCTCCCCTAATTCTCCCCTCGCCCCCCCAGGTACCCCCTCGGTGTCGCCCCCTCCCCCCCCCCGCTGCGACCCCTCCCAGGCTCCGATCGAGGGGGGGCGGGGGGAGCTGGTGGGGGGGAGGGGCGGTGCTGCTCTACCGCTGCCCCCCCGGCACCGCCCCCTCCCCCACCGCCCTGCGCCGCTGCGGCCCCGACGGGAGCTGGGACCCCCTGCCCGGGGGGGGCGGACCCCCCAAATGCCAAGGTGGGACATGGGGAGGGGGTCCCGAGGGGGTTTGGGGGGTCCTGAGGGGGTTTGGGGGGATTTGGGGAGGTTCTGGGGGGGTTTGGGGGGATTTTGGGGGGGTTTGGGGGAGATTTGGGGGGTCCTGAGGGGGTTTGGGGGGGTCCTGAGGGGGTTTGGGGAGGTTCTGGGGGGTCCTGAAGGGGTTTGGGGGGGATTTGGGGGATCTGGGGGGGTTTTTTGGGGGATTTTTGGGGGTCTTTCGTGTAATATTTTGGGGGGGGTTTGGGGGGTTTTTGGGGGGGATTTTTGGGGATTTTAAGGGGGGATGTCGCGTGATTTTTTTGGGAATTTTTTTGGGGATTTTTGGGGGATTTTTGAGGATTTTGGGGGGAGGTCTAGTGTGATATTTTTGGGGGATTTTTGGGGTTTTTTTGGGGGGGATTTTTTGGGGGTTTTTTTTGGGATTTTTGGGGGTCTCTCGTGTGATATTTTTGGGGGGGGGTTGGGGGGTTATTTGGGGGATTTTTGGGGGATGTTTTTTGGGATTTCTGAGTGGGATTTTTCAAGGACTATCTGGGGGGATTTTGGGGGGGTTTTGGGGGGTCCTACCGCCCAATTTCCCCCCTCCCCAGCCGTGTGGTGCCCGGGTGGCTTTGGGGGATTTTTTTTTGGGTTTTTTTGGGGATTTTTGGCGGTCTCTCATGTGATATTTTTGGGGGGGTTTGGGGGGTTTTTGGGGGAATTTTTGGGGTTTTTGGGGGATTTTGGGGGTTTTTTGGGGGATTTTTGTGGTTTTTTTGGGGGGATTTTTGGGGGTCTCTCGTGTGATATTTTTGGGGGGGTTTGGGGGAATTTTTGGGGTTTTTTTTGGGATTTTTGGGGGTTTTTTTTTTGGATTTTTAGGGTTTTTTGGGGGATTTTTTTGGGATTCCTGGGTGGGATTTTTAGAGGACTCTCTGGGGGGATTTTGGGGGGGTTTTGGGGGGGTCCTACCGCCCAATTTCGCCCCTCCGCAGCCGTGTGGTGCCCCGGGCCGGTGGAGTTCGAGCACGGCTGGTTCTACCCGCGGCGGGGGCGGCACCCCCCGGGCTCGGTGCTGCGCTACGGCTGCGAGGGGGGGTTCACCCTGCGGGGCCCCCCCGAGCGGCGCTGCGGGGACGGGGGGCGCTGGGACGGACCCGACCCCCGTCTGCGACGATGGATGTGAGCGTGGGGAGGGGTCCCGGGGGGATTCGGGGGGGTCCCGGGGGGATTTGGGGGTTCTGGAGGGGTTTGAGGGGGTCCTGGGGGGATTTGGGGGGGTCCTGGAGGGGTTTCACGGGGTCTTGAGGGGGATTTGGGGGGATTTGAGGGGGTCCTGGGGGGATTTGGGGGGTCCTGGAGGGGTTTGAGGGGGTCCTGGGGGTCTGTTGACTGTTTTTGAGCTATTTCTGTGCGATTTTTGGGCTATTTCTGGGCTATTTCTGGGCTATTTCTGGGCGATTTTTGGGCTATTTCTGGACGATTTTCGGGCTATTTCTGGGCTATTTTTGGGCTATTTTTGGGCTATTTTTGGGCTATTTCCGGGTGATTTTTGGGCTATTTCTGGACGATTTTCGGGCTATTTCTGGGCTATTTCTGGACGATTTTTGGGCTCTTTCCGGGTGATTTTCGGGCTGGTTTTGGGCTATTTTCGGACTCTGACGCCCCCTGCCCGTGTCCCCCTCCCCAGCCGGTGACTGCCCGGCCCCGGCCGTGCCCCCGGGCGGGACCATGGAGGGCTCCCGGGCCCGGTTCTCGGTCGAGGGCCTGGTTCGGTTCCGGTGCCGCCCGGGGCTGCAGCTCGTGGGCTCGGCCGAGCGGCGCTGCCTCGAGGGGGGAACGTGGAGCGGCACCGAGCCCCGCTGCCGACGTGAGGAGGGGTCTCAAAGGGGGTCCCGAGGGGTTTGGGGGGGTTCTGAGGGGTCCTGAGGGGTTTTGGGGGGTTCTGAGGGGTCCTGAGGGGTTTTGGGGGGTTCTGAGGGGTCCTGAGGGGTTTTGGGGGGTCCCAAAGGATCTTGGGGAGGTTCTGAGGGGGTCCCGAGGGGTCCTGAGGGATTCTGGAGCGGCACCGAGCCCCGCTGCCGACGTGAGGAGGGGTCTCAAAGGGGGGTCCTGAGGGGTTTTGGGGGGTTCTGAGGAGTCCTGAGGGGGTTTGGGGGGTTCTGAGGGGTCCTGAGGGGTTTTGGGGGGGTCCTGAGGGGTCCTGAGGGGTTTTGGGGGGTTCTGGGGGAGGTTCTGAGGGGTCCTGAGGGGTCTTTGGAGGGTCCCGAGGGGTTCTGGAGCGGGACCGAGACCCGGTGCTGAGGTGAGGAGGGGTCTCAAGGGGGTCCTGAGGGGGTTTGGGGGGTTCTGAGGGGTTCTGAGGGAGTTTCTGAGGGGTCTCGAGGTGTCTTGGGAGGTTCTGAGGAGTTCTGAGGGGTCTTGGGAGGGTCCCGAGGGGTTCTGGAGCGGCACCAAGCCCCGGTGCCGAGGTGAGGAGGGGTCCTGAGGGGGTTCTGAGGGGTCCTGAGGAGTCTCGAGTGGTCGTGAGGGGGTCCAGAAGGGTTCTGGGAAGGTCCTGAGGGGTCCCAAGGGGTCTTTGGAGGGTCCCGAGGGGTTCTGGAGCGGGACCGAGCCCCGGTGCTGAGGTGAGGAGGGGTCCTGAGGGGGTCCTGAGGGGGTTTGGGGGGTTCTGAGGGGTTCTGGGGGGGTCCTGAGGGGTCCAAAAGGGTCTTTGGGGGTGTCCTGAGGGGTTTTGGGGAGGTTCTGAGGGGTCCTGAGGGGGTTTCTGAGGGATCTCGAGGTGTCTTGGGAGGTTCTGAGGGGGTCTTAGGGGGTCTGAGGTCTTAGGGGGTCCCAAAGGGTCTTGGGGAGGTTCTGAGGGGGTCCAGAGGGGTTCTGGGGGGTCCAGATGGGTTTCTGGGGGGTTCTGAGGGGGTCGTGAGGGGTCCCGAGGGGGTTCCTGAGGGGCCCTGAGGGGTTCTGGAGCGGGGACTGAGCCCCGGTGCCGAGTTGAGGAGGGGTCCCAAGGGGGTCCTGAGGGGGTTTGGGGGGTCTCGAGTGGTCGTGAGAGGATCCAGAAGGGTTCTGGGAAGGTCCTGAGGGGTCTTGGGGAGGTTCTGAGGGGTCCTGGGGGTTCCTGGGAGGGTCCCGGAAGTTTTGGGGGGCTCCGAGGGGGGGGTTTCCCGAAGGTCACCCCGGTGTCTCCCCCCGTGTGTCGCCCCCAGACCCAAATTCCTTCGACACCCCCGAGGACCGCGGCCGAGGCGTTCCTGGCGTCCCTGACCCAAACCGTGGAGGTGGCCGAGGCCAACCGGACACAGGGTGGGGGTCCCGGGGGGCTTTGGGGGGTCCTGGGGGGATTCCTGGGGGGGTTTGGGGGGAGTCTGGGGGGTCCTGGGGTTTTTTTGAGGGAGGTTTGGGGGTTCCTGGAGGGGCTTTAGGGGGTCCTGGGGGTCTTTGGGGGGTCCTGGGGGGCTTTGGGGAGTCCCGGGGAGTCTGGGGGGTTCCTGAGGGTTCTTTGGGGGAGGTTTGGGGGGGTCCCGGGGCGCTTTAGGGGATCCTGGGGGGGTTTGGGGGTCCTGGAGGGTCTTTGGGGGGTCTTTGGAGGGGGATTGGGGGGATGTTTGGGGGTCCTGGGGGGTCTTTGGAGGGGGTTTGGGGGGGTCCTGGGGTTTTTTTTGAGGGAGGTTTGGGGGGTCCTGGAGGGGTTTGGGGATTCCGAGGGGGTCCTGGGGGGTTTGGGGGATCCTGGGGATTCCTGGGGGGACTGGGCTGGTTCTGGGGTTGGTTTTTGGGGTGATTTTGGGGTAATTTTGGGCTGTTTTGGGGCGTTTTTGGGGTGGTTTTGGGCGGTTATTGGGTTGATTTTTGGGGTGGTTTTTTTACTGATTTGGGGGTGATTTTAGGCTGGTTTTGGACTGGTTTTGAGTTATTTTTGGGGTGATTTTGGGGTGATTTTGGGGTGTTTCTTGGCCAGTTTTGGGCTATTTCTGGACAGTTTTTGGGCTGGTTTTGGGCTTTTTTTGGGGGCGATTTTGGGCTGGTTTTGGGCTAATTTTGGGGATGGTTTTGGCTGGTTTTGGGGTGATTTTAGGCTGGTTTTGGGCTCGTTTTTGGGGTGATTATGAGCTGGTTTTGGGCTAATTTTGTGGTGATTTTGGGTTGGTTTTGGGGTGATTTTGGGCTGGTTTTGGACGAGTTTCGGGGCCTTTTTTTGCCCGTTTTTGGGCTATTTCTGGGCAATTTTGTGCTGGATTTGAACTGCCCCCAGAGGGGGGTCTCAAGCCGGTCCTGGGGGGTCTCCCGGGGGGTCTCAGAGGCCACGAGCAAGCGCAGGATCCGGCTGGACGGGGCCGGGGCCCTGAACGTGTTCCTGGTGCTGGACGCGTCGCGCAGCGTGGACGCGCAGGACTACGAGAGCGCCCGCAACGCCCTGGCCGAGCTGGTGGAGAAGGTGGGAGCCCCAAAACCACCCCGAAAATATTCCTAAAATACCCCAAAAATACCCCAAAATATCCCCGTTAAAACACCCCCAAAATATCCCAAAAACACCCCCGAAATATCCCAAAAATATCCCAAAATTACCCCTGACGCAGCGCCCTGGCCGAGCTGGTGGAGAAGGTGGGAGCTCCAAAACCACCCCAAAACCCCCCAAAACATCCGCAAAATTACACCAAAAATACCCCAAAATATCCCCCAAAATACCCCCAAAAACCCAGCCCAAAATATCCCCAAAAATACCCCAAAAACACCCCCGAAATATCCCAAAAAATAGCCCAAAACCACCCAATATATCCCCAAAAATATGCCCGAAATATCCCCAAAATACCCCAAAATTACACCAAAAATACCCCCAAAACCAGCCCAAAAAACACACCAAAAATGCCTCAAAATATCCAAAAATACCCCCAAAATATCCCAAAAAATACCCCAAAACCAGCCCAAAAACCACACCAAAAATGCCTTCAAAATACCCCCAAAATATCCCCAAATTACACCAAAACCAGCCCAAAACCAAAAAAAGAGCTCAAAATTACCCCTGGCGCAGCGCCCTGGCCGAGCTGGTGGAGAAGGTGGGAGCCCCAAAACCACCCCGAAATATCCCTAAAATACCCCAAAATATGCCAAAAACACCCCTGAAATATCCCAAAAAATACCCCAAAATATCTCCAAAAATACCTCAAAATATCCTCAAAATACTCTCAAAAACACCTCCAAAACATCCCCAAAAATACCCTGAAATATCCCAAAAATACCCCCAAAAACACCCCCCAAAAACCCAAAAATGCCTCGAAAATACCCCCCAAAATACCCCTAAAATATCCCATAAAAATATACCCAAAAATATCCCAAAAAATAGCCCAAAAACCAGCCCAAAATATCCCCAAAAATATGCCCGAAATATCCCCCAATACCCCAAAATACCCTCTTTAAATCCCCTAAATCCCATTTTAACCCCACAAAATCCGCTTTAAACCCCACAATAGTCCCCTTTAAATCCCCTTTAAACCCCATAAAATCCCCTGTGAAACCCCATAAATCCCACCAAAAAAATCCCCAAAAATCCCCCAAAAATCCCATTTTAAACCCCCAAAAAATCCCATTTTAAACCCATAAACCCCCAAAAATCTCATTTAAACCCCCCAAACCCCACAAACCCCACAAATCCCCTACAGATCGCCAGTTTAGGGGCCGTGCCCCACTATGGGGTGGTGACGTTCGGGTCCGAGCCCCGCGTGGTTCTCAGCCCCACGGATCCCCTTTAAACCCCCCAAAATCCCCATAAAACCCCCTAAATCCCATTTTAAATCCCATAAACCCCCTTGAACTCCCCCAAAATCCACTTTAAACCCCATAAAATCCCCTCTGAAACCCCATAAATCCCACCAAAAAATCCCCAAAAATCCCCTTTAAACCCCAAAAAATCCCATTTAAAACCCCCTTTAACCGCCCATAAACTCCTCTAAAACCCCATAAATCCCCTTTAAACCCCATAAAATCCTCTTTAAATCCCACAAACGCTCTGAGAGACCCCATAAATCCCATTTAGAGTCTCCCAAAAAATCCCCTTTTAAACCCCAAAAAATCTCATTTTAAACCCCAAAAATCCCCTTTAACTCCCCATAAACCCCTCTAAAATCCCCTAATCCCCTCCAAACCCCCCAAACCCCACAAATCCCCTACAGATCGCCAGTTTAGGGGCCGTGCCCCACTATGGGGTGGTGACGTTCGGCTCCGAGCCCCGCGTGGTTCTGAGCCCCACGGATCCGAGCTCGAGCGACGCGGCCGCGGTGCGGAAACGGCTGGCAGGAGATGAGGCTGGAAGGTGGGGAGGGTTTGGGGTTTTGGGGTTTTGGGGTTTGGGGATTTGGGGTTAAGAGTTTGGAGTGTTTGGGATTTGGGGTTTTTGGGGTTTGGGGTTTTGGGGTTTGGGATTTGGAGTTTTTGGGATTTGGGGGATTTCGGGTCCTGGAAACGGCTGCAGGAGATGAGCCTGGAAGGTGGGGAGGGTTTGGGGTTTTTGGGGTTTTTGGGATTTGAATTTTGGGGTTTGGGATTGAGGAATTTGGGGTTTCGGATTTGGGGTTGGGGTTTTGGGGTTTGGGACTGGGGGATTTGGGGTTTGGGGTTTTTTTGGGGTTTCTATGAATTCCCTGCAATCCCCACCGGGTTTTTTGGGATTTTTGGGATTTCTATAAATTCCCTGCAATCTCCACTGGGGTTTTTGGGATTTTTGGGGTTTCTATGAATTCCCTACAATCTCCACCGGGTTTTTTTTAAATTTTTATTATTTTTGGGGTCCCCAGAGCACTCTCAGGCCCCGGGCACCAACCTGGCGGGGGGCGCTCAGGGCTGTGTACGCGCTGCAATCCCCACCGGGATTTTGGGATTTTGGGGATTTTTTGGGATTTCTATGAATTCCCTTCAATCTCCACCGGGGTTTTTGGGATTTCTATGAATTCCCTTCAATCTCCACCGGGTTTTTTTTTAATTTTTATTATTTTTGGGGTTCCCAGAGCACTCTCAGGCCCAGGGCACCAACCTGGCAGGGGCGCTCAGGGCCGTGTACGCGCTGCAATCCCCACCGGGATTTTGGGATTTGGGGATTTTTGGGATTTCTATGAATTCCCTTCAATCTCCACCGGGTTTTTTTTAAAATTTTTGTTATTTTTGGGGTCCCCCCTTTCCCCTTTTTCCCCCAGAGCACTCTCAGGCCCCGGGGCACCAACCTGGCGGGGGCGCTCAGGGCCGTGTACGCGCTGCTGGTGCAGCAGGAACGGGCGGAGGAAATGCGGGGGCTGCGGCCGCCCCCCGTCACCAACAGCACCCGGCACGTCATCGTGCTCATGAGCGACGGTGGGGACCCCAAAAACCCCCAAAAACGGCCCTGGGACCCCAAAAAATCAACCATGGGACCCCAAAAACCCCAAAAACCAATCCTGGAGCCCCAAAATCCCACCTGAACCTCCCCCGGTCACCAACAGCACCCGGCACGTCATCGTGCTCATGAGCGACGGTGGGGACCCCAAAACCCCCAAAACCAGCCCCAGAACCCCCCAGAAAACCCCAAAAACCAACCCTGGACCCCCAAAACCCCAAAAACCAATCCTGGAGCCCCAAAATCCCACCTGAACCCCCCCCCCGGTTACCAACAGCACCCGGCACGTCATTGTGCTCATGAGCCACGGTGGGGACCCCAAAAACCCCCAAAAACCCCAAAATCCCACCTGAAACAGCCCCGGGACCCCAAAAACAGCCCTGAAACCTCAAAATCCCACCTGAAATGGCCCCAGAAACCCCAAAAACCCACCCTGGGGACCCCAAAATCCCCCTCAAATCCCCCAGGACCCCCCAAATCCCCCCAGGACCCCCCAAATCCCCCCAGGACCCCCCAAATCCCACTCAGGACCCCCCAAAATCCCCCCCAGATCCCCCTCAAATCTCACCCAGGAGCCCCAAATCCCCCCTGAGACCCCCCGTGCCCCCCAGGCCGTGCCAACATGGGGGGGTCCCCGGTGCCCGTCCTGCACCAGATCCGGAACTGCTGAGCATCGGGAGAGGACCCCCGGGACCCCCGCGAGGACTTCCTGGGTGGGTCTGGGGGCTTTGGGGGGATTTGGGGGGTCCTGGGGGGGATTTGGGGGATCCTAGGGGGCTCCTGGGTGGGTCTGGGGGATTGGGGGATTTGGGGGGTCCTGGATGGGATTTGGGGGGTCCTGGGTGGGATTTGGGGGGTCTTGGGGGGATTTGGGGGGGATTTGGGGTGTCCTGGGGGGATTTAGGGTGTTTTTGGGGTGTTTTTTAGGCTGTTTTTGGGCTGGTTTTGAGCTGTTTTTGGGGTAGTTTGGGGCTGGTTTGGGGGTGGTTTTGGGGCTGTTTTGGGGCTGTTATTGGGGTTGTTTTGGGGTGTTTTTTGGGGGTGTTTTTGGAGTGTTTTTGGGGCTGTTTTTGGGGCAGTTTGGGGCTGTTTTTGGGGTTATTTTGAGTGTTTTGGGGTTATTTTTGGGGTGTTTGGGGGTTATTTTTGGGGCTGTTTTGGGGCTGGTTTTGGGGCGGTTTTGGGGCTGTTTTGGGGTATTTTGCAGCTGGTTTTGGGGTGTTTTTTGGGCTGGTTTTGGGGCTGGTTTTGGACTGGTTTTGGGGCTGATTTGAGGGCTGGTTTTTGGGTATTTTTTGGGGTGTTTTGGGCTATTTTTGGGCTGCTTTCAGTGTGTTTTGGGGCTGGTTTTGGGGCTGGTTTTGGACTGGTTTTTGGGCTGGTTTTGGGCTATTTTTGGGGCCGTTTGGGGCTATTTTTGGGGTGCTTTTGGGGTGTTTCAGGCTGTTTTTGGGGTGTTTTTTGGCTATTTTTGGGGTGGTTTTGGGGCTGATTTTAGGGTAGTTTGGGGCTGTTTTTGGGGTGGTTTTTGGGGTTGGTTTTGTGGTATTTTTGGGGTGCTTTTTGGGGTGTTTCAGGCTGTTTTTGGGGTGTTTTTTGGGCTGCCCTGACCCCCTCTCCCCCTCCCCAGACGTTTACACCTTCGGGTTGGGCTTGGACCATGATAAAATCCTCCTGAACGAGCTGGCGTCCAAAAAAACCAAAGGAGACCCACACGTTCTCCCTGAGGAACATCCAGGACCTGGAGAAGGTGTTTCCACGCCATGATCGGTACCTGGCACCCAAAAAACCCCAAAAAAACCCCAAAAACCACCAAAAAACCATCCCAGGAACATCAAAAAACCCAGAAAACCACCCCAAAAACACCCCAAAAACCACCCCAGAAACACCAAAAATCACCCCAAAACCCAAAAAACCCAAAATTCCCCCAAAATTTCCCCCCAAAATCCCCAAATTCCAGACGAGAGCTCCACGCTGGGGCTGTGCGGGCTCAGCCTGGAGTTCAAGCCGGACCCGGAGCGGCAGAAAAATCCCTGGGAGGAAAATCCCTGGCAGGTGGCGGTGACGGTGACGGTGAGAGAACACCTGGGCACACCTGAGCACACCTGAGCACACCTGGGGACACCTGGGATACCTGGGGACACACCTGGGGACACACCTGGGACGCACCTGGGGGGGTTTGGGACACACCTGAGCACACCTGGGCACACCTGAGCACACCTGGGACATACTTGGGGGTACCTGGGCACACCTGGGGACACACCTGGGATACCTGGGGACACCTGGGCACACACTTGGGCACACCTGGGCACACCTGGGGACAGCTGGGACACACCTGGGACACCTGGGATACACCTGAGCACACCCTGAGCACACCTGGGCAGACCTGGGGACAGCTGGGAGGGTTTGGGACACACCTGGGGACAGCTGGGGACACACCTGAGGGTACCTGGGGACACCTGGGGACAGCTGGGGGGGTTTGGGGCACACCTGGGCACACCTGGGCTCACCTGGGGCTCACCTGGGCGGTACCTGGGCACACCTGGGGATACCTGGGACACACCTGGGGGCACACCTGAGCTCACCTGGGCTCACCTGGTGCCGTGTCCCCGTGTCAGAGGCCGGGGCGGGGCCCCGAGCGCTGCCAGGGCTCGCTGCTGTCCCGTACTTCGTGCTGACGGCGGCGCATTGCTTACACCCCCGAGGACGGCCCCGACGCCATCAGCGTGGACATCGGTGGGGACACACCTGGGGACACCTGGGGGGCACCTGGGGACACCTGGGATACACCTGAGATACACCTGAGATACACCTGGGCACACCTGGGACACACCTGGGACACACCTGGGCACACCTGGGGACACCTGGGGACACACCTGGGATACACCTGAGATACACCTGGGGACACACCTGGACACACCTGGGGACAGCTGGGCACACCTGGGATACACCTGAGATACACCTGAGATACACCTGGGCACACCTGGGCACACCTGGGGACACCTGGGGACACCTGCACCCCGAGTTCAGCCCTGGGGGGATTTGGGGGTTCCTGGGGGGGATTTGAGGGATCCTGGGGGTTTTTTGGCGGTCTCAGGGTATTTTTGGGGTTCCCAGGTATTTTTGGGGTTCCCCAGGTTCCCGGGAGCACCGGAAGGTCAAGGGGCTGTTCCTGCACCCCCAGTTCAGCCCCGGGGGGATTTTGGGGGGACTTGAGGAGGTTTGGGGGAATTTGGGGGTTCCTGGGGGGGATTTTGGCGATCCTGGGGGGGTTTTTGGGGGTCTCAGGGTATTTTTGGGGCTCTCACGGTATTTTTTGGGGTCCCCCCAGGTTCCCGGGAGCACCGGAGGGTCAAGGGGCTGTTCCCTGCACCCCGAGTTCAGCCCCAGCTCCCGCCGGGACCGCGGCGCCCCCGAGTTCTACGACTTCGACGTGGCCCTGGTGCAGCTGGAGAAGGAGGTGAAGCCCAGCAGCACCCACCGGTGAGGGGCGCAGATTTGGGGGGTCCTGGGGTGATCTGGGGGGGTCCCGGGAGGTTTTTGGGCTGCTGACCCCCACCCCCTCTCTCCCCATGTCGCCCCCAGCCCCATTTGCATCCCCTGCACCGAGGGCGCCACGCGGGCGCTGAGGCTGCCGGAGAGGAGCTCCTGCGACGACCACCGTGAGAGACCCCTCCCCAAAATCCACCCGGGACCCCCAAAATCCCCACAGGGACCCCCGAAATCTCCCCAGGGACCACCGTGAGAGACCCCCGGGACCCCCAAATCCCCCCAAAATCCACCTGGGACCCCCACCCTGAGACCCCCCTGGGACCCCCAAAATCCACCCGGGACCCCCACCCTGAGTCCCCCAGGACCCCTCCAAATCCCCCCCAGGACCCCCCAAATCCCCCCCAGAACCCCCTGAGCCCCCCTGGTAACCAAACAGGGCCCCCCAAAACCATCCCAAGACCCCCTCCCCCGCCCCCATGCCCTGTCCCCCGTGACCCCTGGGTGACCCCGCGACCCCTGGGTGACCCCGCGACCCCCGGGTGACCCCGTGACCCCCACCCAGGCCAGCTGCTGCTGCCCCCCCAAGAACGTGGAGGCGTTCTTCGTGCACCCGCGCCGCCCCGAGGAGCTGGAGCGCCAGCGGGTCCTGCTCAAGCTGGGGGACCAGGTGCGTCCGTCTGTCCCTCCCTGTGTCAGTCTGTCCCCTCCCACGTCTGTCTGTCCCCTCTGTGTCCGTCTGTCCCTCCCTGTGTCCGTCTGTCCCTTCCTGTGTCCGTCTGTCCCTCCCTGTGTCCGTCTGTCCCTTCCTGTGTCCGTCTGTCCCCTCCCGGGTCTGTCTGTCCTCACCATGTCCGTGTGTCCCCTCCATGTCCGTCTGTCCCCTCCATGTCCGTCTGTCCCTCCCGTGTCCGTCTGTCCCCTCCTGTGTCCGTCTGTCACCTCCCCGTGTCAGTCTGTCCCCTCCTGGGTCTGTCTGTCCCCTCCTGGGTCCGTCTGTCCCCTTCTCATGTCCGTCTGTTCCCCCTCTGTGTCTGTCCCCTCTGGTGTCCCTGTGTCACCTCCTGTGTCCATGTGACATCTCTGTTCCTGTGTCCCCAATCCCCCCAATCCCCCAATGTCCCCAATCCCCCCATTGTCCCCAATGTCCCCAATGTCCCCTATGTGTCCCCAGTGTCCCCAATGTCCCCTGTGTGTCCCCAATCCCCCCAATGTCCCCAATGTCCCCAATCCCCCCAATGTCCCCAATGTCCCCATTGTCCCCAATGTCTCCTGTGTGTCCCCAATGTCCCCAATGTCCCCAATGTCCCCAGCGGCGTCCGTGTGAGGCCGACGCCCTCCGTGCCACCCCCTACGCCAACGTCACCTCCCTGGACGACGTCGTCACCCCCCGGTTCCTGTGCTCGGGGGGCCACGAGCCCCAGGTGGACCCCAACGCCTGCCCCGGTACGTACGCACCAGTATGGACCAGTATGGACCAGTATGGACCAGTATAAACCAGTATAGACCAGTATAGACCAGTATAAACCAGTATAGACCAGTATAAACCAGTATGGACCAGTATGGACCAGTATAAACCAGTATAGACCAGTATAAACCAGTATGAACCAGTACAAACCAGTAGGAAGCCATACAAAACCAGTATAAACCAGTATGGACCAGTATGAACCAGTATGGACCAGTATGGACCAGTACTAGACCAGTATAAAGCAGTATAAACAGTACGGACCAGTATAGACCAGGATGGATCAGTATGGACCAGTATAGACCAGTATGAACCCATACAAACCAGTATAAACCAGTAGCAACCAGCACAGACCAGTACAAACCAGTATAAATCCAACCCCTCCCAGTCCATCTCAATCCATTCCCAGTCTCACCCCGTTCGATCCCAGTCCCTCCCAGTCCCTCCCAGTCCATCCCAGTTTCTCCCCACAGGTGACTCTGGTGGCCCCGTTGTTGTCACCTGGGGGAAGCGACACTTCCAGGTCAGGGGGACACTGGGATGGGGACTGGGGACACTGGGGGACACTGGGGGACACTGGGAGGGACTGGGGGACACTGGGATGGGAACTGGGGACACTGGGGGACACTGGAATGGGAACTGGGGACACTGGGATGGGAACTGGGGGGAGCTGGGAGGGACTGGGGGACACTGGGGGGACACTGGGATGGGAACTGGGGGGCACTGGGAGGGACTGGGAGGGACTGGGGGACACTGGGGGGACACTGGGATGGGAATTGGGGCAAACTGGTGCTCCCAGGTGTGGGGCTGACCCCTGGGTGACCCTGGGTGGGCGTGGCCAGCTGGGGCGTGATCAGTGACCCCAGGGTGACCCCTGGGTGGGCGTTTCCCTGTCCCCATGTGGGTGTGGCCAGTTAGGGTGTGGTCTGTGACCCCTGGGTGGGTGTTTCCCTGTCCCCAGGTGGGCGTGGTCAGCTGGGGCGTGGTCCATGACCCCAGGGTGACCCCGGTGGGCGTTTCCCTGTCCCCAGGTGGGCGTGGTCAGCTGGGGCGTGGTCCATGACCCCAGGGTGACCCCGGTGGGCGTTTCCCTGTCCCCAGGTGGGCGTGGTCAGCTGGGGCGTGTTCCCGGCGTGCAAGGACCCCCAGGTCCGCGCCCCCTCCCACGCCCGCGATTTCCACATCAACGTCTTCGAGGTGCTGCCCTGGCTGAGGGAGCGGCTGCGTGACGAGGACCTGGGGTTCCTGTCCTGAGGGCACCTGGGCACACCTGGGCACGGCTGGGACTACCCTGGACACACCTGGATACACCTGGATACACCTGGATACATGTGGATACACCTGGAACTACCCTGGACACACCTGGACACACCTGGGTACACACCTGGGTATGGCTGGGACTACCCTGGACACACCTGGGCACACCTGGGGGCACACCTAGGTATGGCTGGGACTACCCTGGACACACCTGGACACACCTGGACACACCTGGACACACCTGGGGGCACACCTGGGTATGGCTGGGACTACCCTGGACACACCTGGACACACCTGGGGGCACACCTGGGCATGGCTGGAACTACCCTGGATACACCTGGACACACCTGGACAGATCCCAAACACAACCCAGCTGTCCCCATCCCCCCAGGTGACAATAAATGCGTCTCTGTCCCTCTCCAGGTGACAACAAACGTGTCCTTGTCCCCCCAGGTGACAACAAATGTGTCCCCACCCCCTCCAGGTGACAATAAATGTGTCCCTGTCCCCTCCAGGTGCCAAAAACCACAGGTGCCAGGCCGAGGTGACAGTGACAGTGTCTGTCCATCTGTCCTTTATTGTCCCCCATGACAGTGTCCGTGTGTCTGTCCTTTATTGCCCCCAGACAAGTCCATGACAGTGACACTGACAGTGTCCGTGTGTCTGTCCTTTATTGCCCCCCATACAGGTCCATGACAGTGACACTGACAGTGTCCGTGTGTCCGTCTGTCCATCCCTCACTGCCCCCCGAACAGGTCCTCGTTGTAGACCACCTGTGAGCGTTTGTCCCGGTGTGAGCCCTTGGCGCTGTTCTTCACCGCTGGGGGGGCACGGGGGGGGGTCAGGGGGACACCTGGGACCCCCCAGAACCCCCCAGGGACCCCCCAGAGACCCCCAGAGCCCCCCAGGATCCCCCAACTCCCCCCAGACTCCCCCAGGGACCCCCAAATCCTCCCCAGACTCCCCCAGGGACCCCCAAATCCCCCCAGACTCACCCAGGGACCCCCAGACTCACCCAGGGACCCCCAGAGGGATTTGCCGGTGGCCGCGTCCAGCAGCGGCTGCTTGCGGGCGATGCTGACCTTGAGCTGCACGTCCTGGACCACGGCCCCGTTCAGCTGGGGGGGCACCCCAAAACAGCTCAAATCACCCCCAAAACCAGCTCAAATCGCACCCCAAAAAATCAGCTCAATCACACCCAAAACCAGCTCAAAACATAGCCAAAAATCAGCTCAAAACATAGCCAAAATCCAGCTCAAATCACACCCCCAAAACAGCTCAAATCACAGCCCAAAACCAGCACAAATCACACCCAAATCACACCCCAAAAACCAGCACAAATCACACCCCCAAAACAGCTCAAATCACACCCCAAAAATCAAACCAATCACAGCCAAAACCAGCTAAACCACACCCCAAAAAACGCAGCACAAACCCCACCCAAACCCAAACCTAAATCCCACCCCAAAGCCCCCAAAGCCCCCAGCCCCACCTCGGCCATGGCCTGGTCGGCCGATTCCATCTTCTCAAAGGTGACAAAGGCACAGCTGAGGGGACAGAGGGACACGGGGGGTGGGGACACGGCAGGCCACGCCCACACACACCTGCAGCCCGTGACCACGCCCACAAATGCAGCACCATCCACTTTGGTCACACCCACTAAGCCCCACTCACCTTTAGCTCTACCCCAACCCTGCCCCACCCCATTTGGCTCCTCCCACATGTGACTCCACCCACCTTTGGCTCCTCCCACCATCGACCACACCTATCCAACCCCACCCCCAGCCCGTAACTCCACCCACTTTGCCCACCCTTGTGCCCCACCCTCCCATGCCCCACCCACTTGTGGGGCATGTCCATGGAGATATATATGATATAATTTGTGACCCTGCCCACACAAAGCCCTGCCCACAAACCCACCCACTGGTGGGGCGTGTCCACTGAGAAGTCTATGATGTAATTCGTGACCCCACCCACCCAAAGCCCCGCCCCCAGCCCACCCACTTGCGGGGCGTGTCCATGGAGAGGTCGATGATGGCGCCGAAGGGGCTGAAGGCTCCTCGCAGCAGCTCCGGGCTCAGCTCGGCCCCGTGCACGTACAGAGTGTTCCCCTTGCGGGGGGGGCGGCGCTCGGGAACGAGTCCGACCCTGGGGGGGGAAACAGGGATGGGGAGAGACCCCCGGGATTGGGGAGAGACCCCCGGGATTGGGGAGAGACCCCTGGATTGGGGAGAGACCCCTGGGAATGGGGAGAGACCCCCGGGATGGGGAGAGACCCCCCGGGAATAGGGAGAGACCCCTGGGATTGGGAAGAGACCCAAGGAATGGGGACATGGAACAGAGATGGACGCCCAGGATTGCGGACATGGAACAGGGACAGACCCCCAGGAATGGGGACAGACCCCCGGGATTGGGGACATGGGACAGGGACAGACCCCCGGGGTTGGGGACATGGAACAGGGACAGACCCCCGGCATTGGGGAGAGACCCCCGGGATTGGGGACAGACCACTGGGATTGGGGAGAGACCCCCGGGAATGGG
>JANCRA010000334.1:0-65773 GCA_024362935.1 Setophaga petechia
AGAAGAAGAGAAGAGAAGAGAAGAGAAGAGAAGAGAAGAGAAGAGAAGAGAAGAGAAGAGAAGAGAAGAGAAGAGAAGAGAAGAGAGAGAGAGAGAAGAGAAGAGAGAGAAGAGAAGAGAAGGAGAAGAGAAGAAAAAAGAAAAGAGAAAAGAAACGAAAAAAGAAAAGAGAAAGCCATTTGAAATGAAAACAATATGTAAATTTAGATCAAGCTGATGACTGTATGGAGATAAAAATTCTTTTATATTCTCAGTAAGAAATAAAATTCAGCGTCAAGTATTATTTAATTTACATAATGGGTGTTGTTGTACATATCTGCATATGGAGGTGAGTAGGAAATATTCACAATAAGACAAAATTGCCCCAGATAACACTGTCAATTATGACAGACATGATCTTCACTTTTTTAATGAATTTTGCTTTGGTATCTTTTGTTTGAGTTTCGTCTTTTCTTTGTCTTTTTTTTCCTTATCTTCGCCTTTTTCTTTCTCTTGTCTTCTGCTACCTTCAACAGTAACCATATTTAAACCAAGATAAGTTTGGAGATTAAGAGATGTAAATTGTTCTACCAGGTGATATTGATGTGCATATTTATATATATATATATGAAAGAAAAGCAGGGATGTTTTTCTAACTTCTCTACTACCAACTCTATGTATTTATTAGATATGAAAAATAAGAGAACAGATAGTTTAATGATGATAGTCGTAGATATAAAAGTTATTTTAATGGTGTCCCTGAACTGTCCTCCTAGATAATAAATAGGGTATGGCTTAGTTTTAGTTTAAAGATGATTAATTTTATGCAAAACATCATTTTTTTACCGCTCAAATCTATTTCATCTGGGGTCCCTAGGTAACAGATTTTAAATTATCCTTTGGCTATTTCTATGAAAAACAAATCCAATTTGATAAAAAGTAAACATTAGCGAGAAAAAAAATTCTGATTTGGGCCAACTATGCAAAATATAATGAAAATAAGATAAATTGATTTAACATTTCCTTATGGAAGTGGAAAAGAGAGAGGTATTTTCCTTAAAACAAAGTGGAATACAATCCACTGTAGATCAGAAACCTGACACGCCTACACTGACAGCAAAATTTCTGTCAGCATTCAGAGCAGTAGAGTAAAGGGAGGAATTTGTCTTCATCTTCTTCAGTTTGTTTTCTTAAGTAGACATTTTAAAAGTTCATTATATATCTGCATGTCTATTTTTATATGTGGAAAATGTGTGAGGATTATCCCTCTGATTCTGTTCTACATTATCATTTTCTTGGCACAATTTGCAGTAAAAGATACATCATTATAGATACCGATTGTTTTGTATATATTTCTGATTTTAGACAGAATTAGTTTTGCATTTAGGAAAAATTAAAAATTCCTTATAATTTTGAACGGTATTCTTTAGTTATTTTGGTTTTTCAAATATAAGATATGCTGACAAATGATTCTCCATGTATTAAAGCATTGTCTGTGTATCCCAAATAGGGAAAATTGTTCTTAATTACTGCAATTTGTTAAAGAAGGTTCCAGGCCCTAAATTTTGAGGCAAAGTCAATTTTATTTCAGCTTGATGTCCCAACTTCCGAGAGGGACCCTGAACAAGGAAATCCCTGGACCTTTCTGCCCCTGCAGTCTCTGCAGTTGTTTCTCACATGCTTCACACACAGCCTGCACACACCTCTTGGTCCAACGGGCCAGATTAAGGGTCAGGGTTCTTCTAGCTCCTTGCTGTTTTCACCTCTCTAACTCCTCCATGTCCACATGGGTAGGCCATTAATTGTTCTTATCTTTCCGTTTGGGACTGGCTTTGGGCCCTCCAGGATCTCAAGCTTTGTCTGAAAGGTAAACTTCTGTTTTACTCCCCTGGTCAGCCATTCATGTTAACACAGTTCATTTGAAGTTAACCTGTGCCAAGCTTTAATGCAAGGCTAAGTTTTCAATTAGACTTAAACCTACACAATTAAGTTCTAATATTCTATAAGTAAAGTTGCTTTAATCCCAAACAATCTCACTTCATGTATTACAGCATAAAGGGTATTTGGTTTAATTAGAATTCATATTATTGTTAGATGTGTTGTTTTGTGGTTGTATAAAAGCAGTGTGTTGAAAATTAAGATCCAACTGAGACTCAGGAGCCATTACAAGGAATTTTTTTTGTTTTGTCTTACCTCCATTCCTAGTTAGAAATGTGTATGAGGAGCTGGTTAAATTAAAATAGAGAAAACTGATAATGTGAAAAGTCACATGTTGGGGTTTTTTGCTTTCTTTTAAGGATTAGTAACCTCTTTATTGATCTAGATGACTGTGTGTTCTCATGAAAACTATTGGCAATCTGTCAGAGGCATGGCTGAAATGCCAAGGGGCAGCAAGAGGTAGTTTTCAATGGATGAAATGCCAATCATGATAGCCCAGCATGCATTTTTTGTGATTTGAGGTGGATAGAGGTCCTCGGGTGGTGGAACCCAGCCTCTGGGAGTGCTTGCAGCATGGCAGCTGCTGGTGGAGGTGGACACTGCATTCCACACCAAACATAGTACAAACACAGGTTTTGGTGACTGACTGCAAAATAATGGCAATTACTTTACAAATAGTACTACTAGCTGGGGCCCAAATCTGGAATTTTTACTAATTACATGTGATCTTGAGTCAGTGCTCTTATATGGAGAAGGATGTATAAACTGCTATTCTGACCTTTTATCAATAATTCTTATCTTATAATCCATACTCATGGGTTTACTAGATAAGTAAGCCCCTCTGCAGATTGGTTTATGCTAATAACGTTGGAAGGTTTGGATTAAGTTTGTAATATGAAAAGACATAAAGCATTAGCAGTTTTGTGACTTAATGTCTTTGTTTCATGTTTGAGTTTTTAAAAATAAATTATTATGATTTTATAATTTAAATGTCAAATATGGTATAACTCTGAAAAAAATATAAATACATTTTAGGCACTGATTAATTTATTTTTTATCTCAGTGAAATTACAAATATCTTTGTATAAACGCATAATCCCCATTTCACATTGCTTCAGTTTATGTTGTCCCATGATCCTTAATACTAGATCAATACTATAGATCAGAAGATAATTTTTTTTCAAGGCTAAAGCTATCCTCCTAAGGAAATGCAATTACAAATGGAAAATTTTGTAGAGACACTTCTTACATTGGGAAAATAATTCATGTATTTGTCTGGGTGATGTTTGTCAGTGATTTAGAAAGATTTCCTGTTACTCCCTGCTGTGTTTTTGCTAGAATTGGGGATTTCTAACTTAGCTTATTCAGGTGATGTCACCTAAAATAGCATTGGCTCTGGGTGCTTTTCTCCATTAGACAATCACTACTGAAAATGTAGGTTATAAGTTTCTGTTACATAAATGAGATGATGTCTTAGAAAGTTTATTACTCCAGGGAACTTTGAGTCTACTTAACAGACACCTGAGGGGCATAAAGCAAAGGCTCCACAGACTATTTTTAGGACCTTAATGAAAGAAGAGAAAACCATTCTGTCTGGGATCCTGCCTTCACTCTCCATTTTGTGCCATGTTGTAATTGATGGAAAGCCAAAAAAACTACAGAGGTCAAGAGCTCTTGTTATAAGATTTGAACCCCATATGACCACTGTGATGGTAGCAGTATAACTTGAACTTCTTTTTTATTTTTAAGGGAAAAAAAGCCCCAAAAACAAGTAAATTCAATTCTTAAAGATACTTTCAAGTTGTTCAGGCAGCAGCACTTTGATACCTCTATAAAATCATCTACCAAGGCTGGGAACAGAAAGAGGGATGTTTCACAGGAATGCTTTCAGAAGAATGCTGGTGAAACTCAAAAGATTCCTTACATGGTCTTTACTGGTTTTAATTTTTCTTTCATTCTGTATAAGCCTTCTGCCAATTTGGAGCTTCTTCTGGTAGATTCCTAAAGGTAAGTCAAGACTGCCTTTCTAGTTCTTGCATTTTCTTCTCAGCTTTAGATATATATGTTAGAAAGAGTACATGGTTTTACTTCAATAGTGTCTATACTTCACTGATCGTGGAGATGTTAGTTGGTTTTTGTGAAAATGTGGATTGCTTTCTTTCTCAGTTTCTTTAAGGAGTGGTAGTGTAAGAAATCGATCCATAAGATTTGTCTTCTTTTTGAATTGTAGGTAGTCTCTTCCATTGAAATTAGACAGAAGTCAGTAGATAACTATTAATTCAGGATATTTGTGTGATAAGGACACCTAAGTCCAGGTGTTTTCCTGTTGTATCCATTATTTATTGCATTTCCACTAATCTCCAAACTGGCCTGCAATAGTAGGAAACAAACTCAGCTTTCCAGACTGCTCAAAATTGCTTTTGCATGTAGGGACAAAGGGATTATTTGCAACACTATGAAGAATCCCAGCAATACTTATTATATTTTTCTGAGTTCCAAACAAGTTAATTGTTGCTGTGTGCCTAATTAAAAAAAAAAAAAAAAGTTACAGTCTTGCGTATAAATTTTGAAACTGTCTCCTTTTAAAAACAAGCAATGATATCCTTCGCAATGAGATTCCCCATTTAGATGGAATAGGACACAAACAGTCTAGGAGGGTGTGGGAACAGAAACTGTGATGAAAACCAGTCTTCCTAAATTCCTTCTGTGGAAAGAATATCTTCTCCTTCACATCTCCTTCAATTAAAATTCTACTCATTTTTCTGCTGGACAAAGTGAATCTAGCAGGAGGTAGGGCCCTCTTGTCAAGGCCCTGCTTCCATGGGCTTTAGGAGCTCAGCTTCATTTTCCTGTGAGCATTAGTCAGCAAGTTACTTCTAGCTTAAAGATCCTTTCTGCTGTGGAAGTATTTTCGATATTTACAGGCCTGTTCCACACTTTATAAATCACAAGAGAGATTGACCATACTTGAATCTTATTAAATTGAATCTTGACCATACTTGAATCTTATTAAACAGTCTCTAGCTTGGCATTTGTTCTTTGTGCAGTTCATGTGTGACACAATGATCATAAAATGCCATGTCACTCATTTTATTTCGTTTTCTAAAACTTCCTACTCTATTGCAATAAGATCCCAATATTTCCAGGTGGAAAGTGCCTGGGCTCTTCTGGCTTTTGCTGCTTGGCCAGAGGCGACAGCTGTGGTGTTTACCACACAGATACCTCTGGCTGGCTGGAAATTGCAGCTAGGCACTCGGAACCAGGACCAGGCTCGTAGGAACTCAGGGTTTACCTCTGGTGAAAGTCCTTAGGCTAGGTGAAGAGGAAAGGAGAGGATTCTAACGGAGGGTTATATCCAGAATTTTATTCCAAGGTCACAGACATCTGAATGCTGGTAGCAGCTCCATTAAAATGGTGATCACATGGTCTCAAGGTCCTTTTAAGCCCAGGGACAGGGGGAGGGAAGGGACAGGTATGGGACCAACCAGGTGAGAGGGGCAGGGTGATGAATGACATTTGGCTAACCCAATGACCCCCAGGATGAGGGGCATCTTTTGAACTTTTGCCAATCAGATGATGCCCCTGCTGGAACAATAAGATTGACTGACAGCAAGGAGACAAGGGGGAGGGGAAGAGAAAAGGTATTGCCACACCTGAGGGGTTGGGATGGGTGAAACAGGAAATGACATTACACCTCAACACTACTTCTCTTTTCCTCCATGTGGTTGTCAGGAAGACATGAAGTTATATTTTATAATGTTGGGCTTAAGTTATTAACTGAAATTAAAATGAACTATTAGGCACATTTTGAGACAGAATTTTTGCTTTAACATGAAAGAGCGAAAGAACATAACGTGTGTAGTTCATCTTCCCAAAGTACTTTTTACAGATGCTCCCAGTTGCATTTCCAGCTTTATTCTTAAAGATGAAGTGAGTCTGTTACTGATTTCATTTTTTTTCATAGAATTAATTGAATTAATAATTTGAAAATTTAACTTGATCAGATTTTTGAAGTGCCAATATGTCTTAGACTGCAGAACTAAGCAATGTGTGTCAGGGCAGAAAGGTGTTCACCAACAGTTATTGTTTTTGGGGGGACAAGGCAACAGGGAGTTGGCACAACTGTGTTTAATTCAAATTTAATGCTAGTTTGATTCCTGAATCAGTTACTCTATTTTCAATATCCTAAAAGTATTGGAAACAAATAAACTGCACATCCTGGAAAATATATATGTGTAAGAAATATCAAATACTTTCCTTTTTCAAAACAGAAGCTAATATATTTGGTTCTTTTAACTAGTTTGTTTTCAATACTTTCTCTCAGGTGTAACTGTCAAAGCTGAAAAAGTATTTTGTTTGTTGGTGCTACCAAAACCAGCCATTGACAAGGTGAGGTTCTTAGTCACACAAACACCAGGGACAATTGAATTTCTATTTCAATCAATCTAGTCACTGAAAAGTTAATTTTTCAGCTGTTTTTAAACACATTGCTGGAAAGTCAGCATGATGGAATTAAAAGTGCTCATAGTGTTGCAATGATGCATGCTGTCTCTCCAGATCTGGTCGTACTATACTCAGCAGAGATATATATATAATTGAACCGCTTCAAGGGTTTTTTCAGACTAACGTTTAAAACTGATGTATCACGTAGCAAATCTGTAATAACGATTGCACTGGAATACTATAGGGAATCATAGTTGCGGGTGAGGTGATAATTCTTCTATTATAAAACATCAACTGAGTAGAGTTTATTTATTTTTGTGTTACTGTGGGTTAGAAAGACATTGTCTCTGAAGAGACAGGATTTGCTCTTAGTAGTTGTTAATGCTCAGAGATTTCACAGCCCTATTATTTTGGAAATAAAATACTTGGCTCTCATAACAGGCTTCTTTTTTTGCATTTGCTTCTTGTATCGGTCTCCTATCATGCTGAAGATCTACCTCATGTAGTAAGATTATTCAATTCATTCTTCTTCTTGATATATCAGGTATTGATGGATAACTTTCTAATAGCTCTTGCATTTCTGTGCAAATGAGATATCAAATTTTAGTGTTAGAGTTTCTGTGATTCTCAGACTTCAGCCTGCCAGAAATGTGAAGTCTGCCTGTGGTGAGGGTTGCATGGCTGAGTGGCATTCTCCTGGAGCCATTTTGTGAGCCTGGTGGTACAGGTGTGTGGCCAGAATTAGGGATAGGCTAATGTACTTTCCAGGGTACATCTTTTACAGATGTCTATAGTGGTGGTGTCTGTAGAACTTGCTCTCCTGGTGACACAGCTTTAGTTACATCTGCTGTTACATGCAAGCATCTCCCCAGCCAAATAGCTCTGTATAATCTTTTAGTAAAATCTTTTGGTAAAGCCTGATACAAATTGTGATGGGAGGTAAGACAGACCCCAGTAGACAGACACTCTTGTCTACTCTGTGAAATGTGGCTGGACAGCTTCTAGGGGAAGATGTCTTACAAAATGGTTCATCGGTTCTTCAAAAGAACCAAACACACTCCTGTGTCTGCCACGAACAGAGAACAGAAAAAATATGCAAAGAAGACAAGGGTATATGTGGGGAAAGCCCTTGCTTCCCTACTCTTGAAGACATGTCTTTATTTATATCCAAACAATGGATAAATAATTCAAGAATAATTAATCATCTAGAGATATTACTCATGTAACGCAACCAATCCTATTGTATTTTTTAAACTATTATCTTTGTGGATTGCGGAAAGAGCATGATATGAGCAAAATCCAAGTCCTCTGTACCTGGATTTTGAATGAGAGATAAGACTCTTCAATTAGTTCAGGGAGATTATGAGAAGTTTATCCAATCTATTGGATTTGAGATCTAAAATAATTCAGTAAAATTACACAGATAAAGTTTTACTAACACCTACTAGGGTTATTTAAGTCATACATTAGCATTAAGCCCTCTTTTCCTTAAGGACACAGCAAACACAAATTACATTGACAGTCTGTGAAGCTTATTCCTTTCTCTGTAGACTAAGGCTTGATATAACATTGCTGAGACTAGGATTAGATCATGTACTGATCAGAACCACCTGGTATTTTGCCTAAATACAATGAATGGAGGATCTCGAATGTACTTTTAAAACTATTTTTATTTCTTCTTCATCTCTTCTCACATGAAATCATTTTTTATCAGCGAAAATTTTCTTTTGACAACATGGCTGTGAATCTATTCTATACACATAACTGCACATAGGACGTGGTGAGCAACTGGTACTTCTTGTGAATGGATGATTCACTTTATAAGGTATGCTGGGGTTAAACACCAGAATTTTCTCTTTGTTCTTTTTTGTTCTTTTTTTTTTTTTTTCTTGTGGGAACACTATGAGGTTATCTATCAGCAGATAGAGTAAAGCAAAATCAAAAAATTTTTTGGAGTTAAGACCTGGAAAAACATGAGGAATAGGAAAATTGTTTCTGTGAAAATGAACCATATGGTATGTGTTCTTCAGCTTGTCAGAGTGTGTCAACATGAAGCAGAAAACTCAGCTAAAATAGGTATCTGAACTAAATAACCCAGAAGCAAAATATTTTATTCTTCTAGAGCTAAGTGGAAGCAAAGTTTTCAATTAATTATAAATGACATATCAGGCTAGGGTTCAGTGGGCTCCTTGGTGTTGTCTATGATGTTGTCCTTCGTGAGGAGCCCAAAAGGGCAGCATTATGTTGTTCCTTTTTCAGAAAGAAAGATACCCAAGTACACGGTGCAGGGGCACATTCCAGCCACTGTGCTCTGCACCAGCCACTTGCAACAAAGCTATTGAACAGAGGACAAGAAATCCATCCACATACAAGCTGAAGAAATAAAACAAATTCATGACTGTATCTGCATCTGCTTCAGGAACATATGCCATGCAGCATATAAGACTGACTGACAATATAAATTTTGTAACCAGAAATTGTGTCAGCTGGATGCAGTTATGCGGAAATTACTGCTTACATGCTTCTGAGTCCATCATCTTTATTTGGTTGTCAGGTATAAACAGTGATAAACTGAGGCAATTGTCAGTGTTAAAGATTTACAGAAAATGGACAGTCATAATGACAGCATCTTGCAGGCAATTCTTGTCAAGTCAGGCAAAGTATTTAACATCATACTTTTTAAATCTAGTATTCCTTAAACACTCCTGCTTCATCAAACCAATGGGAAATTAAATTTACCTGTCTTTGTTCTGATACATTCTGAAAATCTCTTTTACCTCCACTATGACTTATACCATTAGAATAAGTAAGTCTTGTTTAACTCTTGTGGTTAATGTTTTTACTGACTGTAAGCTTCTAATACACACTCATTGAAGTTGAATAACAAAAATACCTGTTTAATTCTATTGTGTAATCTGGCTTAAATGCAAAATTTTATTAGCAGAGGTTTTACACCAAAAAATCAGCTTAGACTTGGTGATCAAATGAAAGGAAAAAGTATCAGTTTTTTCTGCATTTTGTTATATTTTCTTCTTAGGGATTGCTAAAATAAAAAGGGGAGGAAAAATTATTCTTAGTGTGTCATAAGGTTTTAGTGTGTCATAAAATTTAAGTGTGTCATAAGGTTTGTTGTTCTATGTAGTCATATGTCATCACCAGGAAACATCAGGATTATTTTCGTAGCTGTAGCTTTTAACACATAAGTCACAAATGAGAGCTTCCTTGGACTCAAGCCACAAAAATCTTTTTGCCTTCAATACAGATTACTGTTTTGACATTTTAGCTCTAAAAATTGGTAAGAGCAGATGAAAGGATGAATTACTTGATTTTTGATTTTAAGACAATTTAAAGTCTCAGTAGTTTGAGATGAGAGAAACAATGTAAACTGCATTGTAGTCTGAATTTAATGGGTTTGTGAGGGAGGTGAGAGTTCTAACCATAACTTCGCCAGGATTTTGATTGTTCCTTTCTTTCTAGGTGTGTTGATGGTAAATCAAACCAGATTGACAACTCTTTCTGAAGTTTAATGGCTTGAACCATACACAGATGGCTTTTGCAACTATCAGGGTTATATATAAGCAAATTATGTCAACTATGCATAAATGCTAAAAGAAGTTGCCTAGTGGAGTCCCCAGATATCTTATCCTCAAAATCCATTTCTAAAACGTATGATCCAAAGGGGAGTGTGTGTGCAGCAAGACGTAATGGTATTGAATAGACAGCGACAGGAGGAAGAAAAGGCAGAGGACACTTCTAAGGTTTGATGAAGAAATTTGTTTAGAAGACTTCTTCACCTAATGTTTAAAATAATTGATCTATTGGTAGAGTAAGCATCCTGCAATTGAATTTATGGCAGAGGAATAAGGGTGATAAATCATATTCAGTGGGGTTTAAAAGAAAATTCATTAGACAAAATGACATAAAATCAATAAAAACAATTCAGCCTGGAAACAAACAAAAATTCAGCCTGGAAATATAGCAGTGAGGGTCAGAAAACATGCAGCAGAAACACTGCTACTTGTTAAATTAAACTGTGCACATAATGGAGTTTCAGATGGGGGTCTGGCTCTTCTCAGCCTCTCTGTGAAAAATGTGGAAACTACTACAGATCATGTCATTTCCAGCCAGCTCTTGTAGCCTGAAGGCGCTAGGTTTTCATAAGACACTCATAATTCTGACAGAAATTGGGCTCTGTTGAGGCGGAATAGACCTATAAATTTTAGGTATTTACAGAGAAGAAACATTGTTAGCAAAGCCAATCTGTCATGGCCCCGATGCAGCACCAGTTCAGGCACAACAAAGCCCCTGAATACCGACTGTTCCCTATCTAGTTCAGCATATTATACTTTCATTTTAGTCACAGGTTGCAGAATTGGGTCACTGCAGCTGCCCTGGATCTTTCACTATGGAGAGGAAATGCTGAAGGCATTTTGGCAGGATCAGAACCCAAAACCTCTGGGTTCTTGTGAGGCACTGAGGGTTCTTGCAGCACTGAGGGTTCTTGTAGCTGGCTCAAAGTGTCAGACACAAAGCTGTCAGACATGCACCCTGAGACAGTCACACTGTGAATCAAACTGAGGTCAACAAGGACTGGGAAAGCTTCCAGAGGTGTTGAGTCGGGGCACAGTACTTGGCCCTAAAGCCTTACCATATCTATAATTTCTTGTATGATTTAATCCACTGGGGTTTCTGCCTTTGATTTCCCCTAATTTTTCTCTGATTAAGACATAATTGCTCAATCAATAGAATATAGTAGCACCATAGAAACCCATTCTTGCACAATAAAGGAAAAAGATTTCCCCTTTAAATTCTTCGTAAAATAGTACCAGTCAAAAATGAAAAAAGAAATAAAATTTTATTGTGCAAAATATAAGCTGGGAGATACAACAGAACTGATAGGAAAGAAATACTGTTTTCTTAAAAGTAGTGGGAATTCAGCAGCAGTCTGTACTCACAGCCCCGAAAACCAGCCATATCCTGAGCTGCATCAAATGCAACATGACCAGAAGGGTAAGAGAGTAATTTCTGCCTCTCTAGTACTGTGTCCATTTTTGGGGTCCCCAACACAAGAAGGATATGTATCTGTTGGAAGGAGTTCAGAGGAAGGCCACAAAGATAATCCAAGGGTTGGAGCGCCTCTCCTATAAAAACAGGTTGAGACATTTGGGATTGTTCAGCCTGGAGAAGAGAGGGCTCTAGGGAGACCTCACTGAGGCTTTCCACTACCAAAAAGTGTATTTTTTTAAAAAAAAGAGGAGTGATACAACTGCAGAATGAAGGTTTTAAACTGAAAGAGGAGAGATTTTGAATAGATCTTAGGCAGCAATTCTTTAGTGTGATGTGGTGAGACATGGGAAGAAGTTTCCCAGAGGAACTGTGGGTGCCCTCTTCCTGGAACTGTTCAAGGCCAGGCTGGATGGGGCTTTGAGTAACGTGATCTAATGCATCACATCCCTGCCCATCATGGGACGATTTGAGATAGATGATTTTTAAGACCCCTTTCAACACAAACCGTTATATCATTCTATGAATTTAATTATGAAATATAATAATATGTTTTCTTGACAGTGTTCGAGTCATTCAATGTTGGATGATGCTTCATGTGCCCTATACTTCGTATGGAATTTCTGCAGGTGTTCCTCTGGGAAAGAGTCCTCTCAAAACAGGAAATCCTGTGAAAATGTGGATGTCTCTTGTCCTTTCACTGTGAAAATTCCACATGTTGTATCTGTTTTTTTGCATGGGCATAGGGCCTTTTGGAAAAGGAGGTAGATGTTATTATGCCTCAAAGGAGGCACAGTAACATCTACCTAGAATTTCCTTTGCTAAAATTTAAGTGTCACAACTATACTGACATAGCCCCAGCTGAGCAGTTTGGTGTTCAAAGGCCAGTTTTCATAGGTGGGAATGTAGTCTTGAAATAACTCACCTGAGCTCTCTGGCAATGTAACATGATTTGCACTTGTTATCATACACTTAGAAATATTGCAGAATTCCCTAGAAAATATTTACTTCAAAATGTGGCAGATGCACACAAAAGCTGATGTTATTAAAATAGGAATGGATTGCTTTCAGAACAGATGAATTTTTACTTCTAATCAGCACATAAAAATAGTTAAAACCACTTTCTCCCTGGGATGTTCCATCATCTTTTAAATATAATAATAAAATTAATGTCTTCAACCAAGAGAAGTTGCTTTTCCCTGTGTTGGCTAGATTTAAAGTGTTGGCTATATTATAAAGAAACATTAATTAAAAGAAATTATATCTGATGGAGGCCATCTTGAGCATTACTAAGACAGCTGAATACACAGAAAGAGGGCAGGTGACTGTTTACAGCAAAACGATGAAAATATCTTTCTTTGAAAAGACACTTTATGAAAATATATTTGAGCTTGCAGCTGGACAACAGAACTAAATTTTATTGCTTATCAGCTCAAAACGGAAGTGGTAAATGTTGTGTGCTGGCTTTGAAGGTGAAAGTCTTCTCTCTTGACCTGTGGGACTAACTGTGTCTCATTCTCTTAACCTTTCACCGAGGCAGTGGTTAAGCAATATCACAGGCAGCATCAGAAGTGCCCATCATTAAATGACTTAGAAAGTGATAAAATTTCAGCTAAGAAAAAACAAGGTGAAGAAGTTAGTAAAGGCTCAGGGGGTTAATGGTTCTCTTTTTGCCTGTTTCTCTTTTTTTTCTTTTTTTTTTTCTTTTTTTTTTCTTTTTTTTTTTTCTGTTAATCAGATCTTTAACGGGGAACTGCATTTGAAACATGACAGTACTTGTCTATAGCAGGCAAAAGGGTTATTTGCTGAGGCCTGTGGACACAACCAGAATCATGTGATTCTGATTTGTGCTTTGCTAGCTTGATGCCAGAGTAACGCGGGGGCAAACATTGTCCCTAAATTCATGAACATTCATCAAACAGTGTGCTGACTCCTCAGCTCATGATACTGCCTGCTATTTGGAAAAACCCTGCAGAATGGAGAAGGCAGATAAACATTGTTATGTTACAAAAATGAAGATCATCTCAAGTGCTACTTAACATACTTAAAAAAACATTCCCTAGGAGACAGGCTCCAAGGACAAGCTCAGTGAAATATAACTTCCTGTTAAAAGGACTAGTTCAGGTACAACAGAATGTTATCATCCTTTAGTTCCATAAGTTTTGGCCTTCAAATACAGAGCTGCAGAATTTCATGTACATTCAGAAGAAAGTACTCTAGGAAAAGATCAAAGCAATCAGTTATTTTTTTGGTGGTTTTAAGTACAAATTGAAATATTCTTAGGAAAGAAATCTTAGGTTTAAATGCATGCCAAAACTGAGTTGATTTTGTTAGAAATAAAACCACCTTAACTGCAAAGAAACCTTATTTTAGAAATGCACTATTCGTTGTTGGCAAAACTGTTAATGCGCGTAAAAGTGAGTAAAAAAAGGATAGTTTTGATTCTCTGACAGAAGACTGACTGAATGATTCGGTAATAAAGAACAAGCATTCACAGTTTGATATTCACTGGAAACATTTTTTCTTCCCAAGAGAAACTGTTCAGCCTGGGATGTTTGTCAAAATATTTCCTTTCCAATAAATGCCACTCTAAGTTTCTCTCAGTATTGTCAGTCCCAGAGAAAGCTGCAGAAAATCTTAATTTCCCTGCAGACACTGCAGTTATAAATCAGTAAGATGAAGGAAAGGCAAAATCCTAAGGTAATTATTTCTTGTTTTATTCAGTGTGTCCTGCCTGCAAGATATTTGCCATGATATTGGCATTGGCAGGCATTGGCAGAGCATTAAGAAAATGCTGAGAAAATGAAAGGGTATACTTCCTTTATTGACAGTCTTCTACCTTGGGAGCTGGCAATCAGCTCGGTGCACTTGGTGCAAGACCCTGTAATCTCTCTTGAGCACTCCATGAAGTTTCTAGGAGCTCTGTTGTATTGACATAGGGTGATTCCCACAGCACAAAGTTACTTTTGGTGATGCATGAAATGGGTTTTTTTCTGTTACTCCTGACCAGGTGACCCTATCAATAGGAGCCTGCCTGCTTCAGGGCTCTCCCTGTTGGAAGCTTCAGTACTGAGATCAGAATAGGCGCAAGATCTAACCTTTAGATTTGTCTCAGCTGGGAAATTGTAGTTGGGCAATATAGAGACTCTACCAAAGGTGTGCAGTGCCTGCTCATGGCAACAACAGAGGAATTCCACTTGGATCTGTCTCACACGCTGCCCAGTAGTCCATCTTTGTGTGTGTACAAGTGTTATGGTGAATGCTTTGGAATAATACTGATATTAGTTGTCACAGGGTAAAAGTAATCTTGAAAACTTATTTGAAATATACTGTTATTTTGACATATTTTCTTCTCCCTCCCAGAAAGAATTTAATCTAATTTTTACCCCAAGACTATTTTATATAAAAATCTCATTAGGTTGCAGAGAAATCCAGCAGATATTGAATGATTTCAGTAGTGCTGCCACGATCATGATGATTATTTCTCCTTTGACATTAAATCACAATATTAGAATTTAAAAAAACAGAAATGAAGGTGAGGGTTCATTTTTATTTTTAACCTATATAGTGCACTTTATTCTGAAGTCTTCTGAAAGCCATGTTTCATGTGACCTTCCAATGTGATAAACAGCTCCATTAACTGCTGAAAGTCCTGTCCTGAAAGTCTTCAACACAGGAAGAGAGCATTCATCTCTATTCCATCTCATTTCCATAATCCTTTTTAACACATAATGCATAATAAAAAAATTCAAACTATTTATCTAGCTTTCACCCCCTCCTTTCCTTCTGCTCTCCTCTTGCTATTTTGCAGGAATGATTTATCCTATAGATGAATGCTTTACTGTTTAATTACTTTACAGGAAGCTTAACTGAGATATGAATAATCCAATAAAAGAAGAGATCCATTCCTGCCGCTTCTTTTGTTGTCAGCATCTGATTTGCTAGCACTTGTCAGGCATTTGCTGATGACTAGAGAAATAATATAAAATACCAATTAGTTGTTATTGATGTCAGAAGAAATTCAGGAAAACTGTATTCCCAAGGTATAACATCTCTGTTTCTATAAACATCAATTTACTACAGCTTTTAAAGTGAAAGCTTAGTTGTTTTCTTATTAAATATATTAAAAAGTACCATAGGAGGCATTGTGTATCTACTTTGATATGAAATACTTCTGGGAAATAAGTGCAGAGAATTACTGGGCAAGTCTGTCTTCTAGGATAGTTTGTTTTTAAATATCACAGTATTTTATTTATGATCATCTTTATTTTTTAAATTTATCTCAAGATATTAAGCACAAGTTCACAAAGCACTTTAAAGGATGCATTCAAGTACCATCTATTGTGATTAATAAAATTTAGGAGTCACAGAGAGTGATAAAAGTGTTACTTATGTTTTAATATGAAATAAAACTTGATTGTAAACAGTTGTGTTTAATGCTAAAAAGCAGAAAATTTCTACTTAGAATGACAGAATATCCTGAAATGGAACAGACTTGTGAGGATCATTGAGTCCAGCTCTTGACTCTACACAAGGCAATCTACTAGTTAGACTTCTCACCTAAGTCCCTGTACACATGTTTCTTGAGCACAGAGAAGAAACACAACCATGTCGTGGGGGTCGGCTTTTGTAGTGCTTTATCTCCAAATTTGTATATGTTAAAGACAGTTACTGATACATTAAAGTAATTAATTTTCAGTGTGTTTAATGAAGTTTAATCTTGAGCAAAGCAGCCTAGTGGCCCAGTTGGAATTAACATTCAGTTTTATTTTAGTTTTAATAATTTACCTGCATGAATACGCTTGGAAATTCTCATAGCTTAACTATTTACTGTTATTTCAACTGAATCCTGGAAAATCAGATATAAAAACATAACCGCTTTTTGTTGGATTGATCTCCTTGTGATATGTACTCCTCTGCATTTTCATTCTGCATTGCTGAACTGCTATTGCATGCAAAGGAGGGGAATTGTTCTCAGAGTCCTAAATTTGGTTTTAGTAATACCTGTTTAAAGGTTTCTGATTTAACCCACCTCTTTCACATTTATGCAAAATTGATTTCTCCTTCAGATGCTCAGGTGAGAGTTCCATACAGGTAATTAACCTGCACTTCTGTAGGACAGTGCTACCTGAATATGATGTCAAATAAACATTTTACAGTTTCCTCTACAAACATCATAAAGGTAACAATTAACATTACAGTAATAAATATATGTATTTGAATATATATATATACTTTTTCTATCTTATTTGAAACAGCAGGAAGGAGTGATGCAGGGGATCTGATCCCTGAGCCTCTTAAAACAAATAGGTTCTTCACCCTAGAGATTCTGGTCCTTACAGTCTCCTTCGGTTTTCTTCTCAAAGCTCTTGTTCTCCTAGTATGCTAGGGAGGTTTTCACCCTTCCTTTGAATAACCATGGTTTCTAAGTAAGAAGGGAAAACCTATACTCACCAAAATAACTATAATGATCTGTTTTATATTTGGACATTGTAGCCTTTTTTGTGAGGTTCATCAAGTCCTAATGGTTCATTTGCTGTCCCAGCTAAAGGGTGCAGCCTAACCAGGATGTACCTGAGGGGTTTTTTCTGCACATACCAGAAGTTGTGTTTGTTTAGTATCTTTGAACTGTTTTCTCAGCAGGCCTGCTACCACAGGGTATCAAGCAGTGCTTCCTCAGAAGGGAGCCTGGCATTTAATTAGTTAGCATTGATAGAGCAATAGGATAATTTTGACTACCACTCAATGCTATATAAGCAGCAACAGATGCTGCTTGTTATAAACAGATGACTGTTATTATTGCTTTAGATAGGCCTACAACCATATGTCTCAAGACAGGAGACTCCATAATTTTATATATGCAGTAGTAATTTGTATGAGAACCTCCTTTTCCTCATTAATTACTGGGAGAGGTCATTGCTGTGGTCATTTTTACAGACAAAGTACTTGAAAAACAGGCAGTGTAAATTATATGAATCATAAAAACATCTAATCTCCAAATGATTGCAATTCACTTGGAGATAACTATAATAGCTATGGTTGGTTAGTTTTTTATTTGTTATGTTTTTCCAACCATTTTACTAATAGTAATTAAATTTGGTGTTACTTGATCTACACATTGAATTTATTCCTAAAATAGATATACTTGTAACTTTTTCTGTGATTATTTAAAGATCTTATGTTTCAATAGCAATCTTTCCACCCATCTATCTGAATGTGTAAAACAATTGCAATAGATAAGATAAAGAATGGAATACTAATGAAACAGTGAGCAGTTCATAAATTACTTTTATTTTCATTAATGTATATACGAAAGTAATGCTTACTCTGAGCTTGTCAGCAATTAGGTTTGTTTGGGATCAGAATAAAAATTTCCCCTGCATTGGGTTATTATTAATGGGTTATTATTATTGGGTTATTATTATTATATTAAACTATTTTTTGATGTCTTTTTAAAGCTAAGTGTAATACTTAAAAAAAACGCTTTCATCTCTTATGTACATTTAAGAAGCATTCTTTCTTATATTGAATTTTAAAATTATGATAAAGAAATACTCAAACAGAATCAAGACTAACATAAGCAAACTGTCAGTAACGGAATAAGTAACTATACAAGAAAAAATAGTAAACGCTGCAAAGCTCAAGTTGCAGAGATTACTATCATTTCTTCATCTGCAATGTGCATGTAATGAAATTGAAATTTAAAAATTGAAATTTAAAAATTGAAGTACATTGAAAAAATGAAAGTAAAAGATCAAATTTTAAAAAGTTATTCTGAGCCTCTCATATTTTAATGAGCTGATACAGAATGTAGAGGCTTACACAGAATGTTTTTGGTGATACAGACAGAAGTGAATTCGCATTCCAGATTGAAAAAAATAAACCTTTTTTAAACTTCTCCTTTTGTGTGAAATTTGAGCAGCAGGAGAAAGCAGATCTAGGGCTTGAAAGAACATATCTTTCTCAATATTCTTGTAGAAGTCCAAGTCTATTGGAAGTGATTGCAACCTGGCTGACCTTTGCTCTGCAAAGGTCAATAAAAATTGCTTTCCACCAGAAAACCCAGAAAACAAATAGAGCAAACCAGAAATAAAAGAAAACTAAAACCAAACTTCTTAAATTATGCTCAATTTCGAATGAATGCTCAGATCATGTGAAATGTCAATATCTGGTTAAAGATCAGAAACTGAAATAACCTCTGAAAGTCCTCCATTTGCTTCACTTAAATGGCCATCTTGGACATTACATTCTTGCTCTTGTCTTTACAAAGAAAGAAAATACATCTGCATCTTGGATTTCTGAGTCCTGGTCTGATGATATTTGAGGAAAAATGAAACAAGCGACACTAATGGACTTTCTATTTTCATCTCAGCTTCCCGTCAAGGTGTTCATTTGAAACAGCTATTGCCCATTTTTAGCCTCAAACAAAATTTAAAGGATGAAAAAGTGGAAATATGTTCAGAAAATTTAGTCAACTCACATGCTGTGTATCTTCACCTATTAACTATCAATCCAGTATAGTCCCAAAGAAGGGGCTGTGAGACTGCATCGTTGTATGTATTATTTCACATATTCAGACAAAATAGGAATACAAAAAAGATAACACTTCTTAGATAAGCCACAGGACAAAGTGGATTTCCTTAAGATGTTCAGAAAAGTTTTAGTAAAGATAAAATCTTAGGGTTTTTTATCTAATAATCTTCATTGAATATGGAACAATAAATTACTTCTTTGCTGTTACTTGTTATAATTATTTAAGACTTCACCTGCCATGATGTCTACATAAAGAAAATTAGAGAATCAAGATTCTCATTCAAAATCCTTAATGAATCTGACAGTACTAAGTTGTTGGAAGGTCCCTTCAGCCTTACCATTGTTTTCTTGTCATACAAAGTGTTTTTATATCTGAAGGTTAAAAACCCAGATTGCTTTGGAAACCAGGAAAGATTTAGCAAGTGGGATGTTATCAAATACTGCAACACTTTATTTTTCAAGTGAGTGTGGCAAACTGTCTCTGACCTAGGCAGGTTAAAGCAGGAGAGCTGATATATAAATGTTTTACCTACCAGATTCCAATACCATTGGAATATGTGAATTTCTCTGCTGGGCTTTGCCAGCAAAGTCCTGTCTCACTTCTCTGGTTAGCACATTAAGACATTTATCTCAAATTATAAGATCTAAACTATCACAGGATTTCATTTTTTTAAAGTGTGAAATCACAAATTATAAATGCTTGGGAGACTAAAAGTAATCCAGGCAGAGGAGCACAGCACAGAAATGAATTAGTTATGCCCAAATGATGCATAATATCAGTACCTTTGGAGTTGATGGTGAATTGCGCATGCACTTTCTCTAAAAGGTATTTGATGTGATAAGGAATAAGCCTTTTTTCTGCTAAGAGTACTGTAAACAGGCTGGCTGGCCTCTCCTTTCCAGAAAAGAGCAAGCCTTGGAGAGGAGAGACTTACTGACACAGGGAGGTGTTCAGTGTTTTCATGTTCAGAAGTTTGGTTAACAGTTTGCACAGCTTTTGTAGGGAGGACATAGAGGCTTCAAAGAAAAGGCTAGAATAATTCATAAACACCTTCCATAAGCTCTTGAGAGGATTTTCAAAATTAAGAAAACATAGCAATCAAATAGTTATCTTGGTCGAGCACCTTTAGAAAGCACACTGCTGAAGAAGTCAGAGAGCTATTAACATGGCTTTAAAATTATAGCCCAAAAATTATAGTCCAAACTTAAGTCACCAGCAAAGTTTTTTCCTTCTCTTCCCTCTAAAGCAGCAACATTTCCAAAGACAGAGACTACAGACATTTTTCTGTTGCACCAGAGACATCATGATTCCTCTCCTTCAGGTGAATTACAGTAAGGATTATTTCATTATCCCTGCGTAAATGCTCAAACCCTCTCAAAACTCAAGACCTCTAGGAATGGTGCTTCTTCCTCTTTTGCATGAGAAAGAGAACTAACACAGAGTTTAAAACTGTGCTGCAAAAGTCACTTCTGATACAAAAATAATCTGGTTTTGATATACAATTCTTTATGTGTGGAAAGGGTGTGACAAGCATAATCTTCAAAAATCCTCAAAGTCATAGTGCTGCAATAAAAGGTATGGTTTTCAAAAGAAATCAGCCTCTTATTGACATCTTCCAAATGCAGCACAGTAACAATCAGTTTGTTGTTAAACCATTCAATTATTTGCTTCTCCAGTTTTTTTAATGACCTTTTGCTGTTTCTTAAGTAGCAACCAAAAAAAAGTAACAGAAGAATATGAGATTTATAGGTCCAGTTCCTACTTGCTCTTAAAATAGTTCAGAACTTTAGTTCTGAAAAATACTCTAAAATAATTCTTTGTCACTTGGGCACAGACATTGCCCAAGTCTATGAGGTTTCTCATATTGCAGAGTAACTACCTTTCTTTCCAGTCAACGAAAATAGATGAAAATTTCTGCAGTTGCTTGAGATTTGTGATCATTGCAATAAACACAGTTGTTACTCTGATCTAAGCATTTTTGGCTTTGGGGTTTTTTTTTTGGCTAGGAAAAGTTGTGTTTTATAGAGTGCCAAAGTGTAGCAGGAGTTTTGCAGAGGCACTTAGAGGCTTTGGAGCTAAAGATTGTAGATCTTGATTTGATTTCAGGTAATAACACACAAAGGAGTGATGGTGAAGATGAATCTGAGAGAACATGAGAAGAGTGCAGAGACTGGGGGTAGGGAACCAAGCAGAACAAGTAACAAAAGTTTTCCATCGGTAAAGAGAGGGCACATGGGCATACAGGCCTGCGTTACTGTTTTTTTTTCTTTTGAGTATTTTTTTCCTTCTATTTGGGTTTTGTTTTGTTTCTGCTGGCCAGGCTTTTAAAATTCTATTTTCACTTTTGTTGAACAGAAACACCTTCTCTTAAGTCATACTTTTCATTCTGATTTTCAAATGACATGAAGAAAAGGGACAACGCTACAGTTCCTGCCTGTTACTTATTATCCAGTCTACCTCCCCTTATGTAAAGGCATAATATAAGAAGTGCCAGTATGTTACTTGATCTTCTTGTGAGTCAGAGAGCTAAAATAGCTATAATTATCTAACTGCTTTGCAACCTCTTATTAATTTCCAGGATGTAGTCAGTTTGTTAATAACAACTTTGGACTCTCCGAGGATTGAAGCAATCACTGCAAAAATGATATTTCTACCAATCTCATCTGACATGTCATTTGTCACTGAAGAACACTGTCATTTGTGCTACAGAGGAAAAAATAATTCAAGAGTCTTCCTGTTTTCTTCTCTCTATACTTTTGGATAGCTATGAATAGATAAGAAAAAAATCAATTCTAAATGCTGGTTTCAACGAGGAGGTATAATAAAAACCTGCAGTTTCCTAGATAATGATTTCATAGCATCACCAAATGATCAAAGGAAGGGATTGTCCTGCTCTGCTCTGCTTTGCCCTGATGGGGCCTCAACTTGAGTAACGTGTGCATTTTTGAGCACCACATAAAATAGACGATAGGTTTTTAGTAAGTGTCCAAAGGAGGCCTACAAGGATGGTGAAGGGTTTGGAGGGGAAGTTTTATTAGGAATGGCTGAGGTTACTTAGTCTCTTTCATCTAGAGGAAGAGTCAAGGAAACTGCATAAAGCTGAGTGAAGGGAGATTTAGATTGGACATTAGAAAAAAGATCTTCACCCAGAGAGTAGCTGGGCACTGGACCTGCCTCCCCAGGGAAGTCACTGCACCAGCCAGACCGAGTTCAAGAACAGTTTGGTCAACTCTCTCAGGCACATGGTGTGATTATTTGGCTTGTCCTGTGGAGGACCAAAAATTGGACTTGATGATCCTAGTGGGTCCCTTCCAACTCAGGATACTCTATGATTCTGTTCTATGATACATAATTTTGTAACTTCTTGTCATTGAGAAACTGGCAGTTACATGGGTGACCTGAAAAACAAGATTCTGAGTCTAACATGATGCTGTATCATGCATATCATACTTATTCAAGTAGCACTTGAGATTTCCATTGGACCCTGTAACAGGTTTTTACTGCTCATGAAGATATTAGTACCTTCTCTACAAATCTAATTCTTTGTTGTTCCTTGAATTTTGAGCAACCAGCATAAACTGACAATATTTATTTTCTACGTAATTTTCTAAATTGTTGACCAGAACACAGATAATATTTTTCTATTTGGGACCCACGAGTGTTTCTGTGTTCTGCCATCATGCAGGCTGATCAACTCTAATAATTTATTTTCTTTTTATTTTGGTTTCACTATGAAAAAAATTGAGAAGCAAGGCTTAGAAAACTGATAAAGTGATTGAAGCACTGCTGAACAAAATTACCCTCTAACATAAGATGATCCTATATTTTTATTATAAACACATGGCATAGCAGTCCAGATTTTATACTGTGAGGAGTAGGTTTATCAAAGGAGTTTGGTTGTTTATCATTAACAAAGCCAAACTTAGAATATGTGAGGTCTATCCTAAGGAGCATCAGTACCTGAAAGCTAGCTTCTCACTGGTCACAGACAAAAAACCTGCAAAATGAGAGGCATTATTGTATTTCTAGAAATAAATTCTAGTTCCCAGCAGTTTTTTAGCTCTCTGTGAACTGGGAGTTTCAGCAACACTCGAACAATTCACTATCTCTGTGTTTTTCTACCATTCACTCATCTAACTGATCATTAGCCTTCTTCTATTCTGGTATTTTAAGCATCTTGCAACAGTGAGTTCACAAGATTACAATATGCACTTTCTGAAGAAGAACTTCAATCATTCTTTTTTCTTCAGAAATTTGTACATGTCTGTCAAAATCTTCCCCAACTGCTTCTTCTTAGGATAAGAAACCTTTGTCTGTTCAGTTATGTGGAAATTTTTCTACGACTCTTATAATTCTTTGTACTTTTCATTTTACTGTATTTGCATCCTTTTGACACCAAATAGTCAGATCTCCATGCAGAATTTAAAACATAAGTGTAAAGGGAAAGTGTACAGTATTATAATTAATTTACTCTCTGGTCTTTTCCTCACAGTTCTTGCCATTTGTCTTTGGCTAATGAAATAAGTAGATATTTTCAGAGTCCTCTAGGTCCAGATATTTTTCGATTCATAGAGTAATAATAGACAGTTTAGAAGCAGTTGTTACCTATTTATGGTTGGAATAGCTTTTGTATTTGAAAGGGAAGCTAATGAAAAAAGATTATGAAAGCAATGGAAGTATCTAGAAACTTCACAATACCTTCAGCAAATTACCTTGAAAGTTTGCACCCTATTTTCCAATGTGTTCTATTTCAGATGCATTATTAGGTTATACTGCTAACCATAAGAAAATAAAATTTCACACTACTTAATTACTTCTGCAAGTACGGATCAACATGAATGATTATCTGATATTGCAACATATATTGACCAAAAGAAGATCAATAAATAACATGGGTGACATAGGTGTGTGTTGCTTCCCTGTCATACAAAATATTTGAGACAATTTCTCTAATATACTAGACTACAAGTGCAGAAATCCAGATCTGTCATTTTAAGAATGTCTAATATTGAAATCCCCAAAGTTCCTTACCTTAAAGAGCCTTCTCATATTGAAGAAATGGAAGATAAGTTTGTGCTTAAAAGAAAGGTGGTGTATAATGTTGAAATTGTATTTCATGCAGCAAAATAGTTTTTGAAATGTACATGAAATAAGCACATATTTTCCTGTCAGTGGGCAATTCTGTTGCTTGTCAAAATGCAAGTTGGTAGATAGACATCCCAATAAATATATATGTGTGTGTGTTTATAGTTCTTTTTCAAAGAAACTGTTCTTCCTTCCAGAGATTAGGTCACTAGATTTTACTAAATCATTCCACTGAGATTATAGAACTGCAAACTCCCATCTTCCACTTAATAATGTTTTCTTCTCACCAACCTTGTAGAAACTTTCTCAGTTCACAAGACTGGGAGGAAATTCACCTATGGGAGATGAAATGGTGCTGTGTTGGAGGGGGAAGATTGATTCAGTAAGGTTTCCTGCTGACTGTAGGTATCAACTGTCTAGATGGGGGAGACAATCTAACTTTAACTTTGTTAGAGCTAAAATAAAAGACTAAGAAATGGGAAAATGTTGTAGATAAACTGACCACATTTTGTTATTATTTTGTGGTGAAGTTTTAGCAAGGGGGCAGCAATAAGAGTAAGGTAAACACAATTAAAATTAAACACCACAACTGAATAAAAAATTCAGTGTTAAACCAGAGTGTATTCTTGGACACACAGTCCATAATTAACTTTTTCCTTGAATAGTAGGTAGCAATTTTGAACATCTGAGTATGACTTCAAGCTACGTTTCTACCTCTTACATGAAAGTTTCTTCAGTAATATTAATAAAGGCTTCATTTACAATCCAAAAATTTGCTTTTTTTTACTGTTCAGTGAAACATTTTATCCAGGCTTTTGAATTTAATTTAGCAGACTAGCAAATTTGGGGTTTGGGAATATATATAGTGTATGCCTGAAGATATGCTTTAGAGATATGGTGAATTAAAGCACTTGAGATAGTCTTACAGCTCTGTGGAAAGAAAAGATTCTTGAATTGTGTAAATTCCCCTCTATTGTTAAAGATGGGAATTGCACCCATTTGCATGATTTGATGTTGGATCTCATTAAATTAAATATATTTTTTACATCTCTCAGAAAGAAAATCTGAAATGAAATGCAGACAGCAAAAAATTTGTTGTAATTGCAATGTTTCCTAGGAGGGAGGGCCTAAAAGAAGAGAATCCTACAGGGAAGAAAGGATTACCTGCATAATCTGGGGTTCAAATAGCAAGTCTAAAAAGAGCACTTAGCTTAGTCTCAGCTATTTACCTCTTAGCTTCCAGTTATTTACACATATTTTATAGCACTTCAGAGCTTCACTGCTTACCTCATTGCTTTACTGCTGATCTACATTCTCCTGTACTGCATATGTGAATCAAAACTATATTTTCCAAGAATTCCACCATATTTAACAAAACTGCTTAATTCTAAAACCTACATAATACATGCCATACAAAAATTTTGGATTGTATGAATTAACATTAAATATTAAGCTTAAAAACCAAAATGTGCATCTTGTTTTAAAACTGATGAAACTTTAGATTAGCATAGCACAAGACAGCGTCGATGCTAGCATTCACAGTCAGATTAAACACCAGCCAAAATAATCCTTCCAATGAACTTCTTCTATAATGTAGTGAGATATCTTAACTAATCCTTTTGAGGTGGACAGCTCTTGTAAGGAGATATTCCTTAAATATACAGATGTTTTCGCTGTATTTTACTCCAGTGTTTCGTTTCTTGCACTTGAGCACAAGAAATTAGGCAAGCATAAAAGGTAAACTTCTGCTATTTTTTTTGAACTGAAGGCAATATTTGATATCTGTTAAGAATTTCTCTATGAAGACATGCAGTACATTACAGAACTCCAATTAAAAAAAAAATTATCTGTCAAAAATATCTAGGTATGTCCTATAGATTGTAGTATGAAAGATATATGATGACTATGCATGAAAATGTAGTAGATTCCTTTAAAAGATAGAATTTGTTTATAATAAATATAGCTATATTTGAAAGGATTAATAACATCAATTTCCTTCATTGAAGAAAACAAGCAGTATATGGAATGTTTTTACTAATTGCCTTGCATTCAGCAGAGTGCAAAGCCTCCTAATCAGGCCAAATTAGTGAATACTCTGTAAGCTAATCAAATTTTTTCTGTATAGTAACAAGATAATTTGCACCATTTAAAGGCTGTTAGCACAGCACATAATTCTGCATGATTTTATCATTCAAATTTATATACTCCAATGTCTTGTGTATCCTATTCTTAAAATATCTCACATCCTACAGATTTTTGATTTCTTAAAGAATGTTTTCTTTTATTTTACATCAGCTTGAAGCTGATGTATCTATAACTGAAATAATGCACAGCAAAAATGGAAATAAATTATCTTAATGATATAAGGATATCTTAGTCTGCCTGAAATTATCATGGATGCTCTAGCTTTATTAATGCTCCTCAGGGTACAGACTTTTCCTTCAATATTTTCACTCCATTTTATATAGAATAACTAGTGTGACAAATTTCTGCAGCTGCCCTATAAATGGAAAAGTGCCTGCTTTTCTATAAAGAGACTTTTATTCCGCCCTTCCACTGGGACTGCCTACGTTTGGATGTTATAAATAAATACAGAACCAGCTAAATAAAGAGTTCTACAGAATGGAGATAAGATATTTCTTCAAACATATATTCAGAGGTTTCTCCCTACCATTAAATTTTCTCCTCAGCAAGCAGGAGTTATTTTATTTATGTATGGTCCATAGACCTAAGGATCTACAGTTAGACACATTTTTACTGTACTTGCCATTAACTCCAAGCAACCGTGACTGGTATGTCTTCGTCTGGGTCTGGGTTTGCTCTGCTACTGGAAAATTTAGAAATCACTCATCTGGATGCACCTCACTTTTCTGCATCTCCCATGTATTCTTCCCATCACAATCTCTGCCACTGACTCAAATGCTCTTGATTTCTTAGGTAATTGGACCAAAAAATTACCATTTAAAACATATAGCTGTGGCTAGTTCAGTATGTTCTTTTACTTTTGTAATAATTGCTAGGAAATCTGATAAATGTGCTGAGAATTCTTAGCAAAGAGACAGCATGGATTGTCTTGCCATTCCTCAAGTAATTATGTCCCTATTTATTGCTTCAAACCAAGGTGCCTCAGGAGCACCAGTTCTCCTAAAAGAGAAATTATACAATATTTGCTTTCCCATGACCCTATGAAGAATGTTACCAAGATTTAAGTTTTTGATCACTGGGAAGTTAATGGGAATCTCACTCTTCATCAGGCCCATAATTTTGTCCCCCAAAATCACATCAAATAGTTAAGTGGGGGACTGAAGCAGATGTAGCAGATTTTACTGAATACAGTCAGCTGCCTTTGAGCCAAGCTCCCTAAAGATTTTGCTGCATGTGACCCTGATTAGGGAGGGTCAAGAAACTTTTGGCCAAAGCTGAGGAGAAGCCTATATTGGATTCATGCCTAGAGCATGGAAGATGAAGACAGCCAACTGATACAGCAGTTTGTGCAGAGAGGCATAAAGAAGGGAACCTCAGCTGAATTCATAGCTGTGTAAGCTGTCAGGTACCGAGTTTACGTACTAGAGGGCAGTTTCCCTGCAAATGTTGGAGAAGCTGACTGTGTCAGGGCAGAGGCTTAGGTGCAGGCAGATCTTCATATGGTGGAAGCATTCCTTCAAGTCTCACGACCCAGGGGATACCTGGAGCCTCTCTCTGACACCAGAAAAGATGGCTCTGGTCCTGTGGGAAGTGTGCCATCTTGAAGGAACTGTGCATCCAACTGGAGGAGGTGTAGGGGACAGTGAGCAGTCTGCACAGCTTCACAGAAGGTGGGAGATAGACAAGGATCTTTTACAAGAATAACTAGGCCCTAACTGCTCTTGAGGTATAGGTCCATCTCTAGCATAAGTGCAAACTTCGGGAGAAGGTGAAGGATGAAGCTGGTGACTTCAGGCACAGGAAGGCTCCTACCCTACCTAAGGGCTTACAACTACAAAATAGGTTCACTGACTTCGGAGTTGAAGAGGATCCAAATATGCTCATGAACTGAACTTCCTGACACTAAACCATTTGTGTCCATCAAGAAAAAGTAGCAAGTCATTGAAATGGCAGATTTCATGATGCAGGGGAAAAAGCCATCAATCTGACAAACCAACCTATCACCTACAGGTTTGGTCCCTGCTGGGAGCCCAGATCTGAGATGTTCTGGAGGGACTGACAAATACTTCCTGACCCTCAAAATATTATCCCCTGATTTCTTCAATGTGAGTACCATTAATGCTGCTAGGAAGAACCTGGACAGTATGAGAAGTTATTTCAGAGTTCTGGAGGCGGTAGTTAAGGGCATGGGGCCCAAGAGGTGTTGTTCTCAGTCCCAACAGTGAGGGTAAAAGAGTGAGAAGGAGGGTATTGATAACTAAAGTTGATAACTGACTGTGGGTCTGTTGCTAGTGACCGGGCTTTAGGTCCTACAAGCACTGGGCACTTTATGCAGACCATCACTTTTTTGAGAGAAGTGGACTTTCACTAAGATCAGAATTATCTTTGCCAGCATAATGTCTGAGCTGCCAAGAGGGCTTAAAACTATGAATGACAGTAATGCAAAAGAGTCACTAACAACCCTGAGAAGGAATAATGGACAGGCTTAATGGGTAAGGATCGCAGAGTGATGTGATAAGAAAGGATCACAAAATCAACAAAATGGGAGTTAAGCAAAGTTGCCTCTACCACTTTGCTAGTAAGCAAGGAACAGCCTACAAGATACCATTATGGAGAAATCTTAAAAATTTCTTGTAAATCAGTATGCTGGGGTGCATCTCTGAAGTACCTGCATGCTCAAGCATGAAGCAATGGTAATAAACAAATAAGCTGTAGATCTGTGGACATTTGCAGGGCTTTGATCTTGCTGGGATGACAGAGATGGGATGACCTCCTTGAGTGAAATGTTTCATTGGAGGGTTACACACTTTACAGGAAAGACAGACCAGCAGGATAAGGAGAGGAAGTTACCCTTAATGTAAGAAGACATCTGGAGTGAATAGAACACTGCCTGAAGCTCAACAGCCAGCAGAATTTATAGACGAAGGTTAAAGACAAGGCACGTAAGAGTGACATTGTAGAGTGTCTCTGCTATAGGCCACCTGCTGAGGAAGAAAAAGAAGCCTGTGCAGTCAGAAAACAGTCATGTTCTCAGGATCTGATCCTAATTGGAGGATCTTTCAAATACCTTTATCTCTACAAGAAAGGAAAGCTAGGTGGACATAAACAAACAAAGAGGATTGCAATGGAAGAAATGGAAAATTCATGACAATTTCTGCCTGGAGAGAAACCAGCCATGACAGGTGCAGGGCTGGATTTCATAAGCTGGGAGGGTCTCACTGGGAATGTGAAGGATGAAGGCAGCCTTGGCTGCAGGGACCATGACATGGTGAGGTTCAGAACCAGGAGACAAGAGAAGGAACTGTACAAAAAGTAAATCACAGCCCTGAACTGGAGCAGAGCAAACTTTGACCTCTCCAGAAAAAGGACTTTTCAGTCCTTGGGAGAGTGCCTATTTCTAGATCCATGAAGAAAGAGAAGGTGATAAGGAGTAGTCAGCATGGATTTACCGAGGAGAAATCTTGCTTGACCAACCTATAAACCTTCTATGACCCCTCCATCTTATGAGGAAGGCCTGGAGCAGGCAGGGCTTGGGGAAATCTTTTATCAATGTGTTTGTACACCCAGACAGGATACAAAGAGGATGGGCTCTACCCAGTGGCGCCCCAAGACCGGAGAAAGGCGATGGGCACAAACTGAAAGACCAGAAGTTCTGTACAACAATTGAGAAACCCATTTCTACTGAGAGGTGATTGAGCACTGAGACAGGTTACCTGGGGACACGATGGAGTCTTCCTTCTTGGAGAGTTTCAAAAGTCATCTGGTCATGATCCTGAGTGAGAAACTCTAGGTCCATCTGGGTCAACACTCTTGTTCAGCTCAAGCAAGTTGAACCAGATGAGCTCCAAAATTGTCCTTTAATCTTAGCTGTTCTGAGTGAAGGGACAAACGTGTGAATTTAAGAATTAGGTTCACAGAATCACAGAGTCATTTATGTTGGAAAAGACCTCCAAGATGATTGAGTCCAATCTTTGACGGAGAAGATGTAGATAAGATGTTCTGTAGATATTAAGACAAAGATAATAGATAGTAATATATTATGTAATGAATTCTGATGAAATGACAATATTTTAGGCGAGGGCCTCCATATGGAAGTAGACAGGTGTTCATTGGTAATTTTTCTAAGTAGTATTCGTGTTAATATTATTGTCTTTAGGGTTATTTTGTCCCTGCATAATGGCCCTCTACCTGGGAATTGCTGGCTATTCCCATGCTCAGGTCTGGATACATAACAGTAGGGGCTGACATGACAAAATATGTAGAGAAGGCATCTCCAAAGATCTTTGTAAGGCAAAGGAAGTATTTAATTACCTACAGATGGCAACTAATATTTCTCACCTCACTAACTTAAAAATGAACATCCTAAGCTATTTTTGCTCCATAAAATATTTAATAATTATTCATACATGTGAGCGCAGAGACATGTAGTATAAAATTTTCTGTTGAGATCCCCTCAATCAATGAATGTTAGAGATATTTTGGAGAACAAAGGTATATGCTGGCTTTCTGTTATCAGGTTTTGCAGCTCTGCTGCGCAGCTGGAGCTCCCCTATCACAGCAATGAGTCACACTGTGCATCAAGATTGGGTCCGGTTAGAATGATTATTAGACTTCCTGCTTTTCAGACTGTGAATACAGGCATGGCATGTTTCATTGATAAGAATTTATTTCATCGCTGACTCTAAGTAACTGATTCAGTGGTTAGTCAATCAAATCACACCCAGGTGTAATGATTTTGTGAGATTGATTGTCTTTCAAAGGTTTTAGCTACTTATAATAAGTAGCTAAATAAGGTTTTCCTCTCCTTCCCTTCTAGAATGAGCTGTTCAATTACAGTCTTTTTATAAATAGGATCAGAAAAATAGAAATTATAGAGAAACCAATTGTTTTTTCAAAGAAGCAAACTGAATCTTGTAGATCATATGGTCATCTTGGATTTTTTATCTGTAGATTTATATGATGGCACAGAACTACTTTGCAACAGAAGCAAGAGCCTCCTTCACTTTGCTCTTTTGTTGCAAAACATATTAAAACCCTTTGACATTATTACCCAAATTCATAATTTCCAGAAGTCACAAGTCTTAGTTTAGGAATAACCATTTACTTTTATGGTTTCCTTCACACTTTATCAACACAGAAAGCCACCATCTATGTTATTACAAATTTATTTTCTGGGGGTACATTTAAATAATTCTTAGAAATATCTAATATTAATTTTGTATAGACCATAATTTTCAAAGAAGATTAATGATTTTTAAAGTTCTGTCTCTTACGTAAGAAGTGTCATTGACATCCATAGTTAAAGGAATAAAATGTTTTGGAATGTCTGATTTTTGGTACCCAAAATTTTGAGGCACCCTGGAGCAGAGCTCACTTCTGAAAATCATCTGTGAAAATTGAAATTTAGGGGGTTTATTGGTGATTTTTAAAATGTATTTAGTAGGAGTATTGTTACTTCAAATAATTTCTGTGTTTATCATTAAGAGCCTTTTTTTATTCCCTTAGAAGAATATATAAAATTCCTACAAATACGACCAACAATTTTAAGTCCTTTATTACCCTCTTGTTATCTTATTATGGATCATGAAAGTGATTATGTAGTATTATTTCTCCTTTGGCTCTTCTAATTTCTTCAATGTACAATCAGGTAAATAATTAGCTTCTGACCTTCTTTAGGCAACTGCTTGTTTTTGAGATTCATAGAATCCATTTTGAGCCACACACAAAAGCATTGCATTTGCTATGTCTTTCTTCATACGCTTTTTACAGTCTTATGGCAGGGCAGTGCACTCAAAAGGAATGAATGCCTCTTTTACTGTCTTAATAAAGAAATGTTTAGGAAACACAGACAGATAGTAGAGAAGGTAATCACCAGAAAACAGGAGCTCTAACTAATAACTGACTTACTGAATAAATGAAGGAATGAATGAAAAAATAAATCCAGTTGAAGTAATTCAGCCAATATCTTACAAGAAAACTGTGGTAATCACGTATCGTCTGAACACAGAGACTTAATTCTCTCCCAGGATTTTCCTGGGAAGCTGTGAGAAAGCTCAAAGAAAAACAATTCTTATCTTAATCTCTACACCTGTCACTGTGCACATGTGGAATATATTATGGAGATTGCTTACCAAGAGGTAGTTTCTTAATTGGACACTGATAATAGTGTTTTGATTCATTGACCAATTGGATCCACATGTGTGTGTTGGACCATCTGGCCAGGGCAAAGGGTTTTTCAAATAGTACAGTGTAGTATAACATAGTATAGCATAGTAACAATAAAGCATTTGATCAGCCTTCTGTAATCATGGGGTAAATGCTCATTAATACCCTGGTGGGGCCTGCTGCTACAATAGAAAACTACTGGCCAGTTTCTACCTATATCCTGGAAGGCTCCAAGCATTATCTAATGAATATGGCATTTAGTTTTATTCTAGGAAAAAAAACTGAGTTCCAGGCTGTGGTCTTTTAAACTTGATCTGTTGGATGTTGGTAATTTGCCTAAATTTTTAAAGAATTGATAACTGCCTTATCCCTTTCTTCCCTAGGAAATGGAAGAAATAGAAGTCCAAGTACGTCTCCCTTCCATTCCTAGGTCTGGTAATTCAAAAATTTGTGAAGCACAGACCACCTCCACTCAGAGGAACTCTATGGAATCTAAATATTCTAGAAAGATTCTGGGGTGTAAACTAATGCAATTCTTACATAGCAATAAAAAATATTATTTTATTAGCAAGTAGAAAGATGTTCTTTCTGTACTTGCATTGAGCTTCAGGCTTGCCTTTTATGTGAGACAGTAATCAATTTAACTTTGATATTAAGTTGGTTCTTTCAAGTCTTTTTTCCTTTGCCTACCTGTAGTTCACGCTCTTTCAATAGATAAGTAAAATAACCCTAGAAAATTGTTAACTTCTTGCCATGGAATAACTGGTATGACTCTGAGATAGAATTGTTTACTACTGGGTGTATTTTCCTCACTTTGTCCATTGTTCTCTTTATATTCTTCAACACCATTCTTTATTTCCTTACACACCCTGATTTTAATCCTTGCTTTCGCATCTGCTCACTCCCCACTGTGTCAATGTCCTCTTCCCAAAGCTGCATCACTATTTGTGGTGTGTCTATATTTATATTTCCATGCCTTTTCCAGGCTCTTTTTTCTCTGTTGTTGCTTTGCTGTCTTTCCAATTATTTTTGCATTTCTTGTTCTAATAGTAGCCCTTTACTCTTTTCATAGGCTAAAGATCTTTTCTGTGGTCGTTTTTCTGGAGTAGCCATGGACAGATATGAATCTGTTCAGGAGCAATGTGCATTCTTCCTCGGGAGACAACATATAAATTCTTATAAGCTCAATTTCTTAATTACCTAGCTAATATTTACCTCCTGTCAGTGTCATTATCATTATGATAAAATCCAGCAACAATCTTTGTTCAGAGATTCATCTGAAACCCCTGCAGTTTTTGAGTCACATACAGAAAATGAATTTTAAATCAAATGCCATGTCTACTGCAGTGCCCTTCAAAAACCCGTCAAAAAAGGAGACCACATTAAAAGAGATGAGCTTGAAAATGCCAGTAATTGATAAAATAAAACAGCATAATTATAAACTGAAGTTTCTGGTTTTGCATACAGGAATATTCCTCTTAACTTTTGTGTGACATTTGTTCACCTTGTTCATTTATGCCTGCCACTGAATGAATCACCACGTCAGTGTTGCTTAAGAAAATCAGACTGTCACTATCCTGACATCTCTGCAGCTAAAAATGTTGCAATATATTTAATTAATGAAGTGACTTTTTAAGGCAAGCAGTATTAATAGAATAACAAGCAAACCCATAGCTAGAATTCAGAAGAAATTTGCAGATGCTAATGGATGTTCCAAGTTAGAAGTCTGTACTGCAGAACTGGGTAAATGAAATCAGCAAGGAAGTCAACATTGGAATGCTATATTTAAAAAATATGTTCAAAATCAATTATTCCTTGTGCTGTAAAACTGGTTCAAGCATCCGTGTATTGATTAAACGCATTAGTATTACAAATACTTTGTAGGCGAGGAACCAATTAGCTCTTGGGTATATTGTTGGGCCCTATACAACTAAATAGCACTCAATAATATATCCAAGAGTGTAGTGGTTGTAGTTTGAAACATCCAAATGTTCACTATTCTCCTTCTGAACTTGGCCGAAAATTCCTTTTATAAATTAAAGCCATGTAGGTTTTGGTGAGATAATTGTAACTAAGTAACAAAGTCTTCAGTCTCATTTACACTACATTTACTTTCTTATCTAGACAGAGTTTTGTCAGATACAATTGCTGTATTTTTTTTCTAGCACATGCAGCATTTTGTTTTCACTGTTTCCTAGGAACTGTTTTTTAAGTACTGCAAAAACTGAATCATAGCTACCCAACTTTATTTTAATAAAACAAACAACAGTCAAAGTGCAAACCTGATTGGCAGGTGAGTTAAGATTTTTAAAAGAGCTACAATAAATTTCTATATAGTTATTGTTCTATCAAAGTAGTAAATTACATATGTCAGATAAATAAGAGATTTATCTCTTTGTGCCTTTTTAATACTAGTGCTTAGATATTACAATGATTGGTACTCTGGGTGCTGGAGCAAGGGCATTGTTCTAGCTATCTCCAAGTCACGTTTTCACAGAATCACAGAACAAATCAGGCTCTAAGGCACCACAGAGCATCATCTGGTCCAACACCTCTACTCAAGCAGGGCCATCCTAGAGTAGGCAGTGCAGGATTTTGTCTGGATAGTTCTTTAATATCTCCAGTGAGGGAGACTGCATACCCTCTCTGGGCAATCTGTTCCAGTGTTTGGTAACCCACACAGTAAAGAACTTCTGCATGTTGAAGTGGAACTTCCCATGGATCTCTTCCTGCCCATTGCCTCCTGTCCTGACTGGGCACCACCAAGAAGAGCCTGGCTCTATCATCTGACACCCTCCTTTCAGATACCGACAGACATTGGTGAGGCCCTCTCTCAGTTATCTCTTCTCAAAGCTTAACAAGCCCACCTCCCTCAATGTTTCCTCATAAGTCCCGCTGTTATGAATATGAACGAGGCCAAACTTTCTCTGGAGAAAGAGGTTCTTGTTTATTAAAATAGCTACAAGGAGCGGGGTACCTGGGATAAGCCCAGGTACCCACACAGCGAGCCAAAAAACAAAACAGTGCGCTAACCCCAAGTACACTGGGTTCTTCCCCAAAAAAACCCAATTATCCAAAAAGAAGAACCCTGACCCAACCGAACTGTCCCCATTTATAGCCCCCTGTGAGTCCAGGATTGGTCCCTTTTGGATCCGCATGACAACTGGTCCGTTTCCAGGTTCTCATTGGTCTTTACCATCGTTCATTCTGGACCAATTGTTTCTGCAGGGCTTCAAATGATTGGTCAGATCTTTCGTCCAATCTCTCTTCGACCTTGCCTTGCCCCTGTTCAGACCACTGTTCCACCAATCCCTGGACTCTTCTCCTACCACATTCTAATAACCCCCCCCACTTTAACATAATACAATTAATATAACATAATTAATACAATATAATCGAACTATATCCTAATTTAACTTAACTTTTACCTATAACATCCTCATCATCTTTTTGCTCTCCACTGGACCTGCTCCAGAACTCCATGTCTTTCTTGCACTGAGGAGCACAGAAGTGGACAGAGTACTCCCGATGTGGCCTCACAAGGGCTGAGTTGAAGGGCAATCACCCCCCTTGGCAAAGCTTTTCCTAATGCACCCCAGGATATCTTTGGGTCTCTTGGCCACATGGGAACTGCTGATGCTTGTTTAGGAGGCACCTGTCTATTTGTACAAGTTAAACAGCACTGGGCCCAGTGTGGAGCCCTAGGGTACACCACTAGTGACAGGCCTTCAGCTTGACTCTGTGCTACTGACTATGACCCTCTGGGAGCAGCTCTTCAGCCAGGTCTTCATTCACCTCACTGTCCACTCATTCAGTCCAAATCTCCCAAGTTTTCCTGTGAGGATGTTTGGTGAAACAGTGTTGAAAGCGTTGCTGAAGCCAAGGTAGATAATATCCAATGCTCTCCCCGTGTTCCCCCAGGAAGCTGTTCCATTTAGAAGCCAGGTTGGTGAAGCAAGATTTGCTTTTGACGAATCCATGCCCACTGCTCCTGATCACATTCTTGTCATCCATGTGGATGACCTCTATCAATAGACAGAGGCTCTCCATCCTTTCCAGGGTCTGAGGTAAGGCTGGATGGCTGGTAGCTCCCTGGGTTCTTCCTCTTGTCCTTGTTGAACAAGAAGACATTAAGTAACTTTGCCTTCTCTGAATCCTGTTACCAGGGTTCCCCCTCCATTTAGTAATGGTTTCGTTTTATCTTTTCTTTTCCTTTTTTTATTGCTGTATTTGAAGAAGCTTTTATCTTTGTCCTTGATATCCTTGGACAGATTTAATTCAAGAAGGGCCTTGGCCTTCCTTGCCTCATTTCTACTTGCTCTGAAAACCTCTCCATACCCATTCCAAGTGGCCTGGCCCTGCTTTCATCTCTTGTGTAGATATACAAAAGACGATTATGCTGATGCTAGCATATTGATGGGGCTTTTTTTCATCCATGCAGGTCTCTTGCTCCCTTTGCCTGGTTTCTTTCTCATGGGGATGTATGGTTCTTGAACCTGTTATTCTTCTCAAGCTAAGGACAATGTGTCATCCAGGTTCCTATAGTGTGCAAGTAAACTTTTACTGGAATTTGATGGGCCTGAAAGTATCAGCAGTTGTGCCTAATAAGATGCATTTTTAAAAGAGTATTCCAGCCTCTAACTGTATAGTACTACAGTAGGTGGGGTTTGCTATAATAATTCTCCATATCTGGGAGAATTGTTATATGGGAGTTGGCATAACTGACTAATTTCTGCTTTGCTTTTTTAGAGAGGAGTCTAACACTGTGGATGGCTGAGATTTGTGATTCTCAAATTATCCTGACCTGACAATATTCAGGAGAGAAAAGCACAGTAGCACAGGACCCACAAATTCAGGAAAAAAATGTAGTCAGTGGCATATGGTAAATTAGGTCAGAAAAAAGAGCCATCTATTTTGTTTGTATGGGTGAGGTGATTGAAATCTATAAGGAATGTTTGTGGTGGCTTTTCTGTTTATCTGCGTTTTTCTGAGCCATACCACTAGATATGAGAAAAAAGCCCATGTTTTTCAGGTACCATTCCTTTTTGGTTTTCATTACAATATGATCACTGAGTCCTTGGTAATAAGATGAGAGAGTGTTTTTACACTGCCAATAGCACAGCTATTGATGTCTTTAGTGTTTTACCTTAGTATGAACATGCCTGTGGCCACCCCTAGTCTCCAGCATACTGTGTGTGGTAGAAAGGGCACTCAAGGTGTGTTTCCAAACTGTGCTCTCTTCCACATCTAGATGAAATTATTTATCTTCCCTCCCTAAAATGCAATAGAGGCAATGATGTATCCTAGGGTCCAGAAAAGAAGTTTTGTTTACAGAGACAGAAATGCTCTGTGGGAAGAATTTTTCAGCCACATCCACAAGTAAGCAGAAGGAATGTGATGTTCTGGTTCTGGCAATATTGTCACAAGCAGTGGGGTTCCAGTCTCTCTAAAAACTAGTTAACAGTACAAAAGGAAGCATCTTCTAAGAACTAGATGCTTTCCTCACTTTTGGAAAACAAGGGTTCCATGTGCCTGGTACTGGCCCTGCATGGACATCATCCATACAGAGGGTAAGCTTCCCAAGAGCTATCAGAGACAGTTCTGATAAGGTTTGTGGCTATGAAAATCCTTTGCCTCAGAGAAATAACTAAAGAAACAGAACCACATTGAATAAACTGTAGTGAGCCATTCATGAAAGAGTTAAATTCATTACATCTCACCTAATTAAAGCATACTTCTTATTGTATTTCATATACCCAAATGCTATTATTTTCTTGCTGGCTCTTTGAGAAACTGTACTGTAAGGGTAGCAGTGGAGAAGCCAAATGTGCTAAGTCATTGCTCAGAATAAGGCCTTTCCTTCCCCTGGTTTTCTATGGAGAGTAGGAAGTTGAACTCTCCATAGAAAACCAGAGCACTGTGGCATTAATGAACAGAGGACCAAAATGAGATGGTTATGCAAGTGATAGATAATAAAAGACCTGAAGCAATACTGCATGTATCACTTCATAATGTCTCCAATTTAGAGCAGCTTTACATTTCAATCATTCCTACATATTAGAATTTCTTTTTTAAGTTGGCAGGACTCAATACACTTTTGACATTTTCCATGGAATAAACAACAAAAAAAGGTTATCCCTTTGGACTACCAGCTTGTCTCTGGTTGTCCTACCAGAGAAAATCTGCTTGTTCCAGGCCTCAAAAACCAAAGCCTATGGACCCAGCTCAAAGCCCACTGAAGGCTGTTTTGTCACTTGATCTAAAAGCAAAGTGTCTTTTTGTTGCATCCTCACAAGAGGACAATAATTCTATTGACATCAAGGTTTGGTCCCAGTCAGCCCTGAATAAAGCCTTTTCCTAATTGCTATTATGACAGAGAGCAGCCTGACCTGCACTTGTTCCTAGACATCTGAAGTGTTTCATTAGAATTTTTTCCACATTCATCCATGTGTTTTAATGTAGAAATTAAACAAATTTAATTAAACTTTCAAGCAAAAGCAATACAGAAAACTTCTGGTGATAAATAAAGCAGAGTGGGATTGCCTGAGCTAGGATTCTGAGGCAGCATCTCAGTGAGAGCCTGATCAGGCCTATCACTGTCAGCACACAAAGCTGTAAAAAGAGATTGCTGTTGATCAGACATATTAGGAGCCAAACTAAACCTATAAACTTCTGGAATAAAGCAATCTCCATCTTGTGGTTAAAGCAAAACAAGGGATCTGAAAATAAGTCTGCTGCTGTATCCAGGTCCCAGGCCAAGCCCTGAATGCTGTAGCTCCCCAAGGAAAAAGCTTTCTTTTCCCTTTTCATTACTCTGATTCTGAAATTCAGAAATGCGCACGTTAAATAGATAATTTTTTTTTTTCTCCTCAGCTGACCTATGGCATTCACAGTAAAGTATCTCTTCAGTGCACAGGTTAACCTCATAATCCATGCAATCTTTTTGAAATTTGATTTTGCAGCATGAGAGCAATAGAAAACCTCAATTTGCAAATGCAGCTTTGAAACAGGAGAACTGCTAAAGATTGTAGTTTTTGTTTTTGACCCAGTTTCAGATAAATTAAAAGGTTTTGTGTAAACATGATCTAAATGCTCCTCTCTTGTTATTCTACTTCAGGGTAACACGGGGCATTCAAGAAGGAAAATCTGTGCTTCACTTCTCACCCAGAGGATGCAAAAGATTAGCTAGAGAAGTCTCATAAGAAAAAATATTGGTCCTTTGTGCAAAAGAGTAGGAGTTCTTAATTTTCTTTTTGGTTGAACAGATCTCAGTGTCAATTTGCAAGAAAATTTGAGACCCATAAAAGAATTTATTCCTTTTCTCTACACATGTACTCACCGGAGTACATGCACTCACTTGAATGATTATGAGTCAGAGATCATCAGACAATCCAGATCACTGCTGAATGCCTTTCCTTCAAAACTCAACTTCATATGAGTTTTCTCCTGAAGATGAAGCAGAATTGCTACTATTCTCCTGAATAGTAGCAAGAACTGATCTGGTGAGGTTCTCTTCAATGGTCAGGAATTTCTTCATACTATATTCATAACTGAGAATCTCCCAGAACCAGCAGGTCTTTGACAAATTGTTTGTATAATAGAAATACTTAAAAGCAGGAATTATATTAGCTTTTCTCTTTTTCTCTTATTGATACATGGTGTGGGACTCTGGAAATAAAATAGGCCTTTGGGTCGCTTAACTGTGTAACCTTTTCCCCACTTTGGAATTCAGTCAATATATTAAAATAATGGTCCAGATCTTAAATATTAATATCATAAAAGAGAGACAAATTTTTATAGGTAATCTTGTCTTCAGAATGTTTTAAACCCTGGAACTGCCCTCAGAAAAATGGTTGTTCTGACAATGACCTGCAGGAAAATTCATTGATTGGTGACACCCAGTACATGTACCTCTTTCCCAAGCCTCATGCTCAAGAGCTTTGCTTGTTTCATAAACATACCATTTCAGACTGATTGGATGCCCAAAGAAAGCACAGGTTGTTGTGTTTTCAGGTTTTACTTTGATTGAAGAAGTTAGGAAGAGACTATCAGATGCAGCAGGTATTAGCAAAGTATTCACAGCTTCCAAAAGCCAAACTGCTGAGAAGTCAGGTGATTTGGATGGGGGCAGGGAGGTAGAAGGATTCCGTAAGGACAGGGAAATCACATGGTAGGGATTTTTAGCTGTACTTTCCCCATCTTGAAGAACCTGGTACATCACCATTTATCTGGGTGCAAAAAATAACGTTATGTTCTTTTTTCACATAGTAGCTACTCAAAAGGCTGTGAAATAACAATATATGAAAACAAACAGAAATAGTTAAGCCTATTAATCAGGGCTGATATTTCCACAGGTAGAAAATATTAGCTACATTCTTCTCAGTTGTCTACCAAAAAGCCTACATTATTGTCTTTTTCATGGATTAGAAAAATGTCTACAGTTTTTCTATTGTATCATTGTCTCTGAAATCACTCCAAATATTTACCATTTTGTAATGTGAAGCTTTGAAGGCAGTTAATGCCTCCAAAAAAGCTTTGCTTTTTCCTGAATTTTATATCTGCTGCCAAAATTTATGGGACTCTTTGGAATTCAGTAAGCTGCCTTCCACTATGGCACCTTTTACATCACTATTCAAGTGATATGAAGAAACGATCAGTTATTTGGGGTTGTACAAGAGATCACAACATACTGAGAAACATTTTCTTAAATGTTGTTTGTTGTAACATGAAGAATGATGGTTCTCTGTGGCATATAGGTAAAGACTCAATAAAAAAGGGCCTTGTTACCCTTATAAAATCATGACTCAGGCCTGTTATTTAGGCTAAACAGAAGGGAACTGTGGGAGAGTGACTCAGCTGGAATAGGGGGAGAGAGACATGAGGGACAAGCTGGGTGACTGCCCTCTGTTCACATCATGGTGTATGATGATTACCTTAAAACTATGTAAATTGATAACCAGCTAACTGCTTTAAAAGGCCTGGTTTTTTGCAATAAAGCAGTTCTTCTTTGCACCTGCCTGAGGACTCTGTGTCACTTTGCTTTGTACAGCTGTCATTAGCTTAGATACTCCACTACATGGAGGCATACAAACTAATACATATAGAATAGACTAGGTGCAGAAAAAATGGCATCTATCAGGGTATAGGAGCATCCTTTCAATGTTTCCCTGGCTGCACCTCAGTGAAGTACAGCAAATTGACCATGTTTGCCAATGACTGGCCAGACATTTGAGTAGACTCATTGGATGATCAGAGTCTAGAACAAGGAGGTCAGAAGAGTTGCCTAGGTGTACCTTGGACAGAATTTTTCCAGTGCACACATACAGATTTGATCTGATGCAAGGAGAAATTCCTGCCTGTAGTTCATATGCCAAAGGAGCCTCCTTACTGCTATTCCAGCAGCAACACTGCTGCAACAGCTGCTGAGATACTGCAATCCTATTTTCACATTCTGAATCGTCTCAGAAATCCAGCAAATTCAATGAACACATTTCATTGCACAAATACCCTTTAATACATTCAGTCCAGGGAAATATTTCCATATTTGTACTGAGCCTAGCTGGGATTGTGTTAATTTTTTGCATGGGCATCCTCACAGTGCTGTGCTCTGCACTGGTAGCTAGAAGAGTATTGATAATGCACCAGTGTTTTCACTATGGCTGAAAGTTGCTGGCACAGCTTAACTGCTGTCTCTCAAACATTCTACCCCAATCAGTAGTCTGGAGTTCACCAAGAACCTGGACAGCTGACCCAAACTGACAAAGGGGTGCTCCATAACAGATGTTGTTGGCTTGGATATAAAGGCTAAGAAAAGAAGAAAGAAAGAGTGGCATTCATTATTTCCAACACTGGCATTCTGGAGCAACTACTACCCATGTTGAAGCCCTGCTCTCCAGAAGTGGTTGGACATTGCGTGATGGTGAGAAGTAGAGAATAGTTTCTTTTGCCTTTCCTTGTGCATGTGTAACCTTTTGCTTTTGTAAATTGCAATATCTCAACTTATGCCTTGTTTTCTATCTTATTTTTTCAGTCCTGTCCAGCTGAGACAAGAGAGTGACAAAGTGGTTTAGTGGGCACCTGAAATCCAGCCAAGGTCAACCCACCACAGCCCTCCACAACCATTAGAATATTTTATCATAGTCTCTTACAGACATATCAGCTGTACATGGTATAGTTTGTCCTTATGCAAAACACAGTTCATCTTTAAGTTCTGGGCATACAGGAATAAACATCTTACCATGTGAAAAAGCAAAAGGGTGTGACATCTAATGTGGTCATATCCAAATCCTTATGTACTATAGATAAGCTTCTGGTATTTAACAACTGTGGCAGTCGAGTCTTTAGTAGGGTAGCTAGCACCCCAAGGAGAGAACTACACATATGCAGTCAAAAAGAGAAAGTTTTAGAGGAAGAACCCCCTCTAGTTTTATTTAAGACTATTTCAGTTCATGTTCCTGTCTTCTAGGCACTGCATCACAACAACAAATGCAACAGACCCAGGCATCCTATAATAAAAGGAATTATTTTCCCGTATTTTCTTTAAAGCTTCTTTTTATTCCACAATGCTTGCAGCAAATGAGTTGCATAGTTAACAAGCTGGATCTACAGCTCATCTACGACAGCATATTTCTGTTGATACCAAATTTAAAAAAGGAGGCACAGGTGTAAATGACCATCTATAGCCCAGTAAAGAGTCAGTGAGACAGGTTAAATCTGGCTCTAGGTTAAGCTCTAACTAAACCTAAGTGAGGCTTGTTTTTACAGATTAGGCTACAAAGATAATCCCCTTATTTATATGTCTTTGAAATATAAATATCTGACTAGTACCATAGAGATGTCTGGCTTGATACAGAGGTGATGGCTGTGGTTTAGGATCTTCTAATAGTTATAGGACAGCTGTATTCTGAAGGAACTGCTAGTTTAAGTAAAGCTTCAATACAAGCCTTGTAATATATCTAGGTCATCTGTTTGCAATTAATAGTAAAATTTATGATGGAGTTAGGGTTCAGATCAACAGACAGTACTGGCTTTAGATTAAGCAGTTTGTAGAAATGCCTCTGGACAGAATCTGCATTCTCTATGTGTACCCTCTATAATGATAATGATTGAAGCATCTTGTGGTAGGATAGTCAGTCAAAATATGTGAGTAAACAAATATAAAATATGGATTGGAAAGAATAGCAAAGCTAATCCTAAAACGTGCAAATATTGTTGCAGCTAAATTTAAGTCAAAGTCAGGAGGGGCTGCTGGTAAATCCTGAGATTATGTCCTACTTCATAGAGATAAATAATCTAGAATCCAGAATTTTAGTTCTGCAAATATGGCTGTGGGATAAGACTTTGCTGCATCTGAAGGTTGACTATCAGACACTTCTCATTTTGAAAGAACTAGACAGTTGATCAACTGCATTGTAGGCTTGGTTCCCAAGAGCTTCCCAGTGTGGGATAGGAGTGTTACAAAGCAGCCTACAGTGCTTATGTCTGAGGAGTAATACAGCTCACTCAAATGTTCTGGCAGAGCTGGAAACCTGCAAATGGGTCTGCAGCATGATAGGCAAATCAAGTTCCTCATTTAGGTTTGAGATTTTATTTTCCATGTAAAACACCAGAGGTTTTTTATCGGAATTTTCATCTCAGAGTTTTTCTTGTGTTCTGTTGTGCTTCTGTGAGTGGATGCTGTCTCTCCAAGGTAGTTCACGTTGTTCCTTCAGTACATTTTAAAAAACGTACCCTAGGAATTAGGTTACTCCATGTTAAAGAGAATTTCTTCCTCTCCATTCCAGCAGATTACTATTATTACAACATTAAAATTGCAATCCTCATTGCAAAAGAAAGATCAAACCAAGGAAAGGCAGAGCTGTGCTTCACCCCTTATTCAAAGCTACAAATAACAAAAGCTTCTGTATGAAGAACATCACCTTAGTTTTTCCCTTTCACAAGACTTAAAAACAAAAAGAATTTTGTATCAGTTTCTGGATTATTTTGTTTCTAGTTACATAGGCCTGCCAATCTGTTGTTCCTGTATAATATTTTGTCTTAAACTGAGAAGGGTTTTAAACTATACAATGCCTCCCTGTGGAATTTTTATGCTTCTTCAACATAATATTGCAATGGGTTTTCTAAATTACCTTGAAGCACTTGGACTCAAAATAGTGGTATGTTTATATCTGCTTTCCCTAGAAAATAAGTTTTTAACCTGCAGTACTGTCCTTTATGGAATAGCTAAATAAGTGAAAATTGTTTCAAATTTATTGGTTCCTGTAGCTTGGTAACCTAGTGAAGTAATAGATTCAGATTTTTGAGTCAGCTGGAAAGTCACACCAGTTACAAAAATATAAATTTCTCAGCACACAGATGAGTGTACCATGAATAGAAGCACAGGATACCCAATCAGTGCAGTGGATTTTGTACATTTCTTTTCTAGTCAGGTATATGACTTCTGCAGGCTGATGGCACTAGCTCTCTGAATGTGCTCATGAGGACGTTCAGGTGTGCCATTCATCCTAGTGAATATACAAACAACCAGACCTAACAGCAAATGTACAAGAGAGCAGGCATCTGTGATATGTTTCTTACTGGCAACTAGTAGAAATGAAAGAATTTTCCCTAGGAAAAGGAGTGTTAGATACCTATTGTTGTTCTGTTGCCAGGCATAAAATCAAAATGTGCTTTACTTTCTCTGCCTTTTTTTTTTTTTTAGCTGCTAGAAAAGGAGGAGAAGATGTCTATTTACCTTGATCTCTTGCAAACAGTGGTGTAGTGTGATACTTAATGCACACTGCTAGATGACAAATCAGCGATCAAAGCATTCCTTTATGTCAAATGAGCAATCTGGTCCTTTGTTTTTCAGTGTTCTTTTCTTAAATGACTTCACCCTCTGATAAAGATGGAGCAAAATCATTAACTTATGAAATGTAATACCAAATTTTAGAGAGAATTGATAAAACACTTGTTGGGTGTAGGTTCACTTAGACTTTTTTCAGAACAAAAGGAATGTTTCAACAGGTAACAAATCTGAGGATACACGACTAGATATTTTTTAAGCTGTGAATTTCTCAGTTATTATTAAAATGGAATGGGCTATCTGAAATTTTTTATTTTCTTGGCCACTATAAAAATTTCCATCATCTGAGGAGAAAGACTTTCTTATTCTGTCAATTTTCCACAGAACATAAGTAAGGTGATTTACATGACTACTTTGAATTTAGTACTTTAGAGTTATACTTGAAATGGTCATTGTCTGTGCTGAGCTTTATGCTTACAGAGTAAATTCTGCTCATATGTAACTTTAAAATAAACACACATAGGGACAATGAATGAATTAATGACTTCTTTGGTTGTTTTTTTCTATTTCACTTTATCTGTGATATGTGGTTCAGATGGCTGGAAAGCAATAGCTTTGAATTCACCATGGCAATGGTAATAAAGCTCTTTTCTATCTTACTTTTTACAGGGCTTCCTGCATGCTGTAAATGGATTGGAAACTCCAGAAAGAAAACAATATTTCCACTATTCCAGGTTGTATGTTATTTGATTGCAAAATGGAGGTTTGAGAGTTGAAATCTATTACAGGGAAGTTCCTTGGTTTATTTCACGGGCAGTATTGTTCTGTCCTGGAAACAGAGAGTAGGGGAGGAGAGCAGAAAAAGTAACATTACCTTTAGTGTTCTGAAAAGTTTTGGTGAACTGTAATTGCTTCTCTTACAGAAACTTGCTCCTCTTGGAGGTCTTTCTGTTCTTTCCGAGAGCAAGTACATTTGCTTAGAGAGAATAAAAAGTTTAAATAAAGAGTAATAAAGTTTTATAGCTTATTTAGCACTTCAGAATGCAAATATTGTGTCTTCTGTTCCTGAAAAAGGCTTTTATATGCAGCAGTAATTTTACTCCAGCTACATTTTCTGGCAAGGCTGATTTGGATGATTAAAAAGGGGATATTTTACTACATTTTCTGCAGTAACATTTTGCCACTTCAGTGTTTCTAAAATGGGTCACATAATTTATTTTACAGTCGAGTTAACATTGACTAGAAATATAAAGTAGTGACATCATGGCTTCCTGCCAGAAAAAAAAAAAAAAAAGAAAATTAGTAGAAGTAAATGCTGAAGTGTAGTAAATGCAAAAGGGTTGCAGAAATAAATTCAACTACTGCCTGTGGTAAGGAACAAAGGTGCATTTGGGCTTGAGTTTTTTTGTTGGGTGCTTTTGTGGGTTTTGGAAGGGATTCTTGGTTGGTTGTTTGTCTTTAAATGAATGTTGAATCTTTGCAGCCTTTATAGGACTTGATAAATTTCAAGTCCATTGTTGAAAGTGACAGCAGCTGAATGGCAGGGTAAAACAAGCTATTCCAGTAAGTTTGACATAATTCACCTCTAAGTATTTGAAGTACAAAGAATGAAATATATTATCAAGGTTAGAACTCCACTTAAGAAATTGCATTAAATTAGCCTTTCTCATGTTTCAGTGGTTTAAGTATTCTTAACTCAAGAATAAAATGCTAAGACAGGCCTTCTATTGTAAAAAGGCTAAAGAAGATTAAGTGCACGTTTGACCTCTATACGTAACAGCAACCACTTTATTCATACAAACTTAAGCCACATCTTACTGCATCTAGCAAACTAAGATTGTGGACTGCCTTCGTAAGGTAGGGGGAAAATAATGTGTAGATTGCCAAATTAAATGCTCTTTCTCAAAATAGTTGAGAGATTTAGTGTAAATGCTGTGCCTTTAACCACAGGAGAATCATAAGACTGTTGTCGTTATCAAATAGAGCAGGGCAGATACAAATAATAAAGAAATAGCTGAAATGAAAGCAGAACACCATGTTCTGCTTTCATTTCAGCAAATCTCTTGACCAGTGCAGAAACTATTAACAGTGAGAAGCTCTTACAAAGCTTTTTGTAGAAAATAAAAATTGCCACCTAAGGGGAAAAAAGAGAAACAAAACAGGAAAAAAAAACCCAAACCAGAGTTCAGTGTTGACTTCAGATTTTATTACTTCAGACTAAATAATGTGCATGATTTAAGATGTTGATACTGCTTTTTTCTTGAATATTCAGCTTTGAGTTGGAAGGGGCTTTAAAGATCACCCTCTTCATGGCAGGGACACCTCTCAGTAGACCAGGCTGCTTAGAGCACCCGTGCAACCTGGCCTTGAACACTTCCAGGGATGAGGCATCCACAGCTTCTCTGGCAACTTGTTCCAGTGTGTCACCATGCCTTGAGGAAACAATTTCTTCCTAAGATCTATTCTAAATCTCTCCTCTCTTAGTTCTAAATGTTCTTCTCAGGCTTATGAGTTTCCTTGAAACAATTTGCTCTTGGTCTTTTCTGTAAGCCCTGCTCAGACACAGGGCTGTGCTAAGGTCTCCCTTGAGCCTTCATTCCCCAGGCTGAAGAACCCAAAATGTCTCAGCCTGCCATCAGAACAGAGAAGCTCCAGCCTTTGGATTGCCTTTGTGGCCTTTTTTTGGACTCAACCGGGTAGGTGCAAGATTTTCTCCTGCCAAGACCCCAGAGCTGCGTGGAATACTCCAGGTGGAATCTGTGAGGGCAGACTAGAGGAGTAGCATCACTTCCCTAGACCTATGGGGTCCACACCTTTTTGATGTAGCCCAGAATGCAAGTTCAATGGACTACATCATCTTTGGATTGCTTTTAATTAATATTTCTAAGTACTATTTTCTTAGTAGTAGACTATCCAGTCTTATCTGATAATGACACTTTTCCCCTAGTGTTTTGAATGATTAATCATCTTGCATGAAAGAATTTATTTACCTTTTCCAGTACTTAAAAATAAAAAATTGATTGCACTTTTTTCATATCAAGAACAAAGTACAAGTGAGCCTTTAATCAGACTGTCCAACTGTTGGAATAGAAAATGTTTTTCTCATAAATTAGTATTTTACAGCTTTAAGGAAATGCTGTATATCTTTGCAAGCTAACTTAGTTAACTGTTCTTATAACACACTCAAGATTTTATTTTCATCACAAAAATAAGTGTGACAAAATATTACTGCCAACATAGTACTTCAGAAGATAAGGTGATCATCTACTTAAAGTTGCCCATGTAAACTCCAAGGAATATAAAAGGAAAATCTTGTTTGTTGAAGACAAATTGTTCTAACAGAGACTTAGGGATTATGCATTTTCCTTATTGTAGTTTTCCTGTATTGGCTTTCTGTTGCTGACATGCCAATTCTGTCAGTCATATGGATAGTATAATTTAATTAAATAAGCTTAGTGTTTCTAAAATTTACAGCACTATCTTAATAGACATAACTATTTGCAAGATCAGAGCTTAAGTATCGGGAATTACTAGATGCTGATGATACATGGACATACTGTACCAAATTACAGTATTTTATTACAAACTGGTACAAATGTTTATTACAGCCAAATATGCTTGGATCCAGAAAAGACTTGTGAGGACTATTTCTGTCCTCTTTCATTTCTGTCCTCTTTCATAGAACTCTTTCAGAATTCTAGATCTTAGGCAAATTAAACAGAGAAATTAGACAAGTTTAATTAGAAGATAAGATACTTGAATTGGCTTGCAATTCCTTTGAGTCACTCAATTTAGCATTTTAAGAGCTAGTTTACTCTATGTCCACAGAGAAATCCTGGCCCCTGGGGAAGCGGTGGAATTAAACTCGTGTTCTCTTGTGCCTTTGTGGTGAACCTGGCTATGCTCCAGATCACTCTCTTTCTAGATTATGCATGGGCCCTGCAATATATTTATCAGGGTCCAAAAAGAAGCAGTAATCTTGCTCCAAAGAAGCAGAACATGCATGTGCTTTTCTTACTAAATTTTGATACTTAAATAAGTTCTGTAGGTTGCCTGCTTGAAGATTTGCATATAGCAAATTAATGACATATATCTGCTACAGAACTATAAGAAGAAGTTCATGACCCTGCAGGCACCTTGCTTGTATAACTACATGGCTGTGTGCCTTGTTTGAGTGGAGGTACTCTAGTTGTGGAATTACTTTATTTCTGTGTCGTGTGACTGATCTTAAGGAGTTTTGCTCTCTTTACAGCTCTGAGTGAAGCTTAGCTGCTGGTCATGTAGGGACAGACATTGCCAATAGGTTCCCTCACAGCCATGCATTTGTGACACTTGATATTGCCTATTATCTCCTTCCAACTTACATTTTTAAGTCACCAAATCACTTGAGATATGTACATGCATATATGTGCATATACCACTTGCTATGCTACAGCACAGTGCTGTAGCATAACTGAAGTACTCTGTCTGGGTGGGTTTATTGGCCTGATATATCCAGGAGCTTGAGCCTGGTGGCCTCATCAGACTTTTTGTCTGTATGCTTTATGGCCACAACTCTAGTATTCACTTTTCATGTGATACTTTTAAAGCAAAAAAGAGAATGTGGATGTTATACATTCCCAAAGTTAAAATTTCATCAATTTCATGCATTTCTTTCTATAGCAAGAATAATAAGAGTGGAAGTGTCGAAATCATTTGCTTGTCAGAGTGACCTTGAGAAAAATTCCAAAGTCTCTTTTCTCAGCCCGGCGCTTAAAGAAGGAGTCAGAGCTCTTCATCTCTCAGTCTCAAGGTTATTTATTAATTCTTATCTAGAAAATTTTCTTTCTGCCCAGCAGAGATCTGCTCAGCAGGGCAGCCACAGGCACTCTGCCCACCCACGGGGCAGTCGCGTCCTTTTATAACAAAACCTACGTGTATCATATTTACTTTTTTTTCCCAATACCTTTTACTCTTACTGACAAGTGTACCTTCACCATAAACCAATCCCCAAGTGCCAGCATCACCACGGAAGATGGAAGACAAGAAGAAGAAAGAAGAAGCACGAGGCACGCCCCGATTCCTCCATCTTGTCTCCATAACCCCCCTGTACAGAGATATAACCCCCCTGTACAGTAATCCTAAAATACATAATTCACCCTGTGATAATTTCACTAATATTCTACTTAAACTCTTGTGGCTTACTGATCTTCATAGAAGGTTGGTATTTGCTCCACGGGCCATAATCAAACTCACAGAGGCATTTTGGGCTCTGTGCCAGGGTCTCCGAGCCCCCCGGCAAGGGTCTTGGCTGCTCAGGACAGCCAAAGGGATGTCCTGAGTCCCGACATGGAAGCAACGTTTCCAGAGGCATTAAATAATCTTGTCCAAGGGATATTTTTAATAGCAGCATTCTTCTTAATTTGTGTGAGGTCAACATGTAAATTATGGGTAGAAAACTGAAATGGCTGGTTGCTGCTATGCAACCATCTAACAGAATATTCTACTCTCTAGCTACGTAAAGAACTATAGAGATAACAGTACAAGCACTCAGCCTGTTACACATAATAACTGTATTGCATTGAAAGATACATATTAAGGAGCTCAGTGATTTTGTCCTACATTTAACCTTTGTCATATTACCTCCTATGTTCTGTATCAGGGCCTTGTAAGGATGTAAAGAGCACAGCTGCTTCTCTCAAACACTGTTAAGGCCACAGAAGGACTTTGCCATGCGATAAGCACTGAAGGGAGTGTCAGGATGGTGCTATCTCCTGGCCTGGTGGAGCAAGATCTGGTCAGCACCTCCTGGGTAATTCATCTACACAAAAATTCTCACTTTGTAAACCGTGTAAAGAAGCAGCTGCTCAAACACAGACCTACCACTGGTCAAACAAAGATCACCCCAGCTTATGGGACAGATGCCCTCTGTGACCACCAATGACCAGAAAAGCACCCCTCGCCCCCTCCCCCCAAATTTGCTTCCATGTATACCTGGAACTTGGACTGTAAAATAAACCACCACACCTGGAATTTGAGATAAGATAAAGGTGGTACTATTGTCCAGGTGTTATCCCAGACTGAGGGAGAGATTAACAAAGCTTGGGGGGAAGAATGGATCACTGATAATAGATGCAAAAGAATGCAGAATTTACACAGCAAGGGAAGCCACCTCAGCAACTGTGCTGAGAAATCAACTCCAACAAGGTAAAAGTTAATTCTGTCAAGGGGAGACCATGACTGCTCACTCTCAACCACTGACTCAACAAACCCATCAACTGAAAGACTGGGCATATGCACTAATTACCATAAGAAGGGAGGGAATTATTTAATTGTAAGAATAAGAGAACTGTGGAGAAAATAAGCATTAATTCCTTTGTTTGCTAAGATGTATAAATAGTAACTGCTTGGAAATACACATAACTGGCATCTTTGGCAGAGGATGGCTGGACACAAATTTATTTTTAATTATATGACTTGTAAAAAACACAGCATGTCTTGAAAAGGGATGGAAAAACATTGTTAGGTTATACTGTAAATTCCATTTTGGTCAGAAAAGTTTTCCTTCTGAATTTGCATACATGGGAGGAAATGTACCCATAACATACCGAATGCTATCAGCTTGTATAGCAGATTTGGAGCCATGGGCTGCTGCAGGAATGATTGGCTATGTAGGTAACACATGCAGATTTCTCCTAACCTAACTACTTTGGTTCAAAGTTGAACAGAGCTGCTCAGTTACTTGATAACAACAACTTAACATGCCTCTTCAGTGATTTATTTTACCATAATTCTTCCAAAGTCCAAACTGGTGAATAGACAAGGTAAAATAAATGAAAGCCACAAACCGACTGTGAAAAATACTTATATGAAGTAGAGTTAGTAAAGAGAATTGGGAGACCCTCTCAAATTTGGAAACATTAAAAGACTGAGGGAAAGACAGACTATATAGAAGAAGGAATTGGGCAGGGGAAAAGAAGGAAAACAGAAAAAAATTTAAACATTGTTAGGAGTTATTTTGCTCTGAATTGAATTTCTTTCTTTACAGTTCAAGCAGATGAAATTTCTCTTTCTGAAACTTCCTCCCCAGCCCAGCCCACCTCACATTTCACTCAAACACACACATTTGCATTGCTGATTCTGCTGTTTTGTTGCAATTCATGTGTTCGCATGTGACTTGCTGGGACATTGGCTGAATATATCTAGAGCCAAGACATCTCTGTGTCTCATGCAGCAGATTTTTACATGCCAACCTGGTACAGTCATGTTATAAGTTCATCACAGAGGAGGGTGGCTTTTAAATGATGGCTTTCTAGAGACCTCTGGGTTGTACAAATTTGGTGAGTTGACCCTGTTTGAAAGCCAAGTGGCCACCAAAGCTATTCATCTATTTGACTGTGCAGGGGAGAAAAAATATAATGAAAGGCTCCAGAGCTGAGATTAGGACAGGATAGGGAATGGAGACTGTTATCACTCTATCACACATTCTCTCTGCTTCTTCTTCCTCAGAGGCAGTAGTCTTCAACCCTTCCTCTGTTCCAGCATGGAGTCCTGCCCATGCTGTAAGAGAGGGTTCAGGCCTACATGAACTTTTCCAACATGTGTTGTTCCCTTGGGCTGCTGCAGTGCTTCACGAACCGCTCCAGTGTGGGTCCCTCCCATCAGACACAGTCCTTCAGAAACAGACTGTTCTAGCATGTGACCCTGTGAGGTCACAAGTCCTGCCACTAAACCTGCACCAGTGCAAGCTCCTGTCCACAGTTTCACAGATCCTGACAGAAGCCTGCTTCCCCATAAACTGCCTGCAGGCTCAAAACCTCCTTCAGATGTACACCTTCTCCAGCATGGGGTCATGTGAGGGTTGCAGATGGATCTCTGCTCTACTTTGCATCCCCATAGGCCGCAAGTGCACAGCTGCCTAGCCATGATCTTCAACATAGTCTGCAGGGGAACAAATGGTCCAGCACCTGGAGGACCTCCTGCCTGTTCTTCACTGCCCTTGGTGTTTGCAGGGCTCTTGCTTTCACATATTCTCTCTCCTCTGTTCCCTGGCTGCAAATACTTCTGTGTAGTACCTGTTTTCCTTCTTAATATGTTATTCCAGAGGTGCTACCACTGTGACCTCAGCCTTGGCTGGTATTCAGTCTGCCTTGGAGGTGACAGGGATTGGCTGTGTCGGACATGGGGGAAGTTCCTACCAGCTTCTCACAGAAGCTGCGCTGTAAGCCCCCCTGCTATCAAAACCTTGCCACACAAACCCAATGCAGCGAGGTTTTGTTATGCACTGGGTTTTTGACGGTGATGCCCTTTGGGGAGTTCATGATTGCCTACAATTTCTACATCTGTATGGCTGGTGTGTGGCAGCAGCCCCTCTCATGGTGAGCCAGCAGCAGCACAGAGTTGAGCAGAAATGACTGAGTTACTTGGGCAGACCAGCTGGACAGCACACAACTGCACATGGGGGTCACACCAGGGAACAGAGCTGTCTGGCACCAGCTCTCAGCCAGGCCAAGCTCTTGTTGCAGTGAAGTGTGCACTGTCTTCAGTACTAGCTCTCCACAACTGTAGCTGGAAACTGTACTTCCTTGCTTAGAAACACGGATTAATATATGTGATACCCTGAAGGAGAAAATAGTAAACTCTGATTATCTTACTAATTATCAACACCTTAGGGTCTTGTGGGGGATTTTGGTTGGTTACTTTGGTGGGTTTTGGTTATTTTTGTGCTTTTGTAGTTCTGGGGGGATTTTTGGTGGTGGTTTTTTTTGGGGTTTGGTTTTTTGGGGGTTTTCTTGATCTGGTTGGTTGGTTGGTTGTTTTGATTTGCTGTTGTTGCTTTTTGCCTTGGTTTGGGTGGGTTTTTTTGGTTTTTTTTTTTTTTTTTTGTGAAATCAAGATTTGAGCGCAGAAAACCCTACTTTCAAAACTAAAGAAATGGAGATAGATAGATAGATAGATAGATAGATAGATAGATGAGAGATGAAATTAGTACAGGGATTGCAAAACTCTCTAAAAGTCTTTTGTTTCAAGGCCTAATGGAGATGGCTCATAATGAATCCCTTTGAGGGTATTTCACATTTGCAGTGGATAGGAAAATGGGAAAAGCATTGCGCCGTAGTTTTGTGGACACCTTCAGATTAATAGTGTCTAACATATTATGATTGAGATTATACGAAGGCATGTTTTCAGTATTTCATGTACCCTGATGATAAGATCAATTACTGTCGTTACCTACAACGTCATACAACCAAGTTCTGCATCTATTTTTTCAACCCCTTGGGAGTTCAGCTTGTACTAGCTCGTGAAAAAGTGCATTCTTTCTGTGTTGTTCTGCTACATTTATACAAAGTTATTTTCACTTTTGCAAAATTTTCACAGTTCTTATTTCTTTTGGTTTTTAACAATTTTTACCATGAGAATGACTCTTCTTGCCTCTCAGATGCTCACTTCTAAGGATTAGATCTCCAAACTTTCATTGTATATGAGTTCTCAAGCAGACACTGCACTTACTCCCAGGAATAGTCCAATTAAGTCAAAGTGCACTTTGGATCAAATCCAAGGCCCATTAAATCAGTTCAAGTGTTTCCATTGACTTCAAAGGATGCTGGATCCAAGCCACCACATCTGCAGCTCTCCAAAAGTACCATTGCTTGTCTCAAATAGACCTACTTAAATTCAATTAAGAGTAGAATAAAATCTCCCAAAGAAAATGTGATGACTCTGTGCCACAGAAAATATTTAAATGCTATATTATAAAGCCTAGCAGACAAAAATCCAAATGACCAAATATTGTAACAAACATGATGGCGACAGAGGCAGAGAGATTTCTTGATTTCAATCAGCTCTTGACTGAAATCAAGAACTGATTGAAATTTGCCAGAAATTGCTGTCACTTATATCTTACTCATTTGATTTGTTGATTCATCTGACTTTCATTTACATATATACTGAAATGCGGATGAATTATCTTAAAAGTTTCAAAAGAATTCATCTGAATTGATCATAATAAAGGCTAATTACTTCTGCAGTCTTACATTCAAGATAATAGGTATGACCTGAGTTGAAGGATTCATAAATTCTTGTTGTTGTACATGCACAGGAAATAATTTAATACATTTTCCTGAGATTTTTTTTAGTACTAAATTATACCAGGTGAATGGAAAAGAAATGTGGATGAATGGTTTTTTCTGTAGGTGTGTAGTTCTTCAGAGCTTTAACAATAAAATTGATGTCAATATTTTGCTCCATTCGTAATAATCTGTAACCTACTGAAAACAATTTTGTCTGTTATCAAGAAGATTTGTTAAAAAAAATCATCAATCATTGTAGCTTGCTAAATCACTTGCTGGTTAACATTAGTCAGTAATTCAGAAATATAGAACATTTTAAAAAATCTGAAAAAACCCCAAGCAAAACAGCTTTAATTCTTCTTTCCCTACATAATTTAGGCTTCAACCTGTATGATTTTACTACTTTGCCTCCATTACAGCAGAGAGTACTCTTTTTCTGCATTAATTTAATTTTGGAAATTAACTCACAGGGAAGAGTTAGTCCATTATGGTCATAAAGGGTTATCTGAAGGAATCCACCTCCACAAGGTACAATATATAATTGGCTGCAATAAAATTAATGGAGCTGTGGAACTAAATTACTAGAATATATAGTCATGCATTTCAGGACAGATAAATAACTTCTCTGACATGCACTTGAATCTAACAACTTTATGAATCTATTTATTTCAGAAATTAAGGGAATCTCTTTGACAAAGAACAGATATGATGCTGTTAGCAGTATCACCAAATCATTCTAAGTATAAGGACTCACACTGTAAGCTCCACAAATTGCTCACCCATTTACCAGTGAAGTCCTGTAGTTCAAAAGAAATGGAAGAAAAGAGATTTTGCCTGTCATTTTCACACTAGCACTGTGTGGTTCTGGATTAGGAGAATATGTCTGCACATGAAGCATCAGTGAGGGCTGATGAACATATATTTGATTTTAATATTATTCCTGCAGTTGCACTGCACTTACTGAGTATCACATTTTTCCAGAAAATAACTTCTACTGTGACATTCAGCCTCTATTTCTTATTTCCCAGGGATTGTTTATAACTTTTATAATATATGTCATTATTAGAACTATTTCCTGAAGTAAAATTCTATAGATGGATCTTAATTTGGAAATTATTATTTGCAAATTAATTTCTCAATAAAGTTTCTTCTAGGTACTTCTTCTAGGTACAAGTCACTGGTTTAGCTGGGCTGGATGTGTAGCTGATGAAAAAATAGTGAAATGATTATTAATTGAAGTTATTTTAAAGAAGGATCTAGATGTCTTGGGTTGCTCACTATAATCTGAACAGAATACCCTATAACATAATTGAGGCCGCATACCCAAAAAACTGAAATGAAGTCACTTCTCCAGACAGACTATTATAAGAAAATAAAAATAAAAATTTTGTTTAATAGCATTGAAAGCTACAGCAAAGGAGGTCCGAAAGCTACTTATAAATATGAGAATGATAAAGGAAAGAAGTGCCATTCTGCACTGGCACTTCCAGTATTCATAGGAAGTGAGGTAGGAGAACGTGTATCACACAAAGGACAAAAGGTACCTCTCCCCTTTTCTACCCCTTTTCTGTGTTTGGGTGGCTTAGTTTCCAGACTTAGGTAAAGGTATTTTTCACTAGTGCAGCAAAAAGTCACCAAAAGAATGCTCTGCTGCTCTGTGACGGTCAATCTCCTACATCATCAGACAGTGTAATAATACTTCTTCTGTTTTTCTTATAAATATATATGATCTTGAAAACAGAAGAGACGTGTGGTTTTCTCCAGCTGTGAGTTGTCACCTGAAAGGTTTTAGATTTTAATTCCAGTCACATAAATCTTGAAAAGATTTTTTTTGCATCCTGTTTTAAATTGCCTGCTTCTTTGCTTTATTGGTGATCCATTTATCCACTGTAAAAAGAATCCAATTTTAAAATTACCTTGTAGGGATACAATAATTTTCAAATATTCTTTACTTGTGGAAGTGTCATTGCTTTTTCATGCTTACAATAGAAGAGTTTTCTGATGTTCACATGTTCTAAACACCTAATTTGTGTTCACCCCATCTTGCTACATATTCACTCTTGAGCACGGAGGTAACCAGCAAAAGCCATGTAGAGGATTAATATGCAGAAACATAAGAGCATGAAGACAGCAATGTACTTAGAAAAAGTATCAATGGACAATGAACACCCTCAACTGGAACACTCAACCTACAAAAAATAAAGTAATTTCACCAGAATCCAATATATTCCTACCTATTATCTTTATTGTAACATCTGCAGAAGCCCCTTTCTTAGACTCACATATGTGCATTGAGACAGAGTGAAAAATCCCCCAAAGTAGAAATCCCTTTTGAATTAAGTTAAAAGTCTAAAAAGGTAAAAAGTCTGTAAGCCAAAGCTGAAAGGAAAACTGCAGGACAGAGATACTGAAGAGATTGATAAAGAAAAGCAAAGACTAAAACAAGGTCAGGACAACCTGACCTAGGAATTCCTTTTGATTAAGAGGAACTAGTGGCAAATGTCACGCGAAGTCCATAAAAATGAATATGTATGAGCCTATTGTGAAACTGTATGCATATGTATTTGGAAGGGAGATAAAAGGAGACCTGAAGTTCTTGGAGGTACGCATGCGTCCAGCGCTGCAATAAACACATACCGGTTCTATACAACTTCGTAAAAGCTGTCGAGTTCTCTTCTTTTCTCCGCAAAACTGCATAGAAGGACTAACATTAGAGGACAATTTTGGAGTTCATCTGGTTCAACTTGCTTGAGCTGAGCAAAAGTGTTGACCCAGGTGGACCTATAATTACTCACTCAAGATCATGACCAGATGGCTTTTGAAACTCTCCAAGAAGGAAGACTCCATCGTGTCCCCAGGTAACCTGTCTCAGTGCTCAATCACCTCTCAGTAGAAATGGGTTTCTCAATTGTTGTACAGAACTTCTGGTCTTTCAGTTTGTGCCCATCGCCTTTCTCCTGTCTTGGGGCGGCACCAGGTAGAGCCCATCCTCTTTGTATCCTGTCTGGGTGTATAAACACATTGATAAAAGATTTCCCCAAGCCCTGCCTGCTCCAGACCTTCCTCATAAGATGGAGGGGTCATAGAAGGTTTATAGGTTGGTCAAACAAGATTCCTCCTCGGTAAATCCATGCTGACTACTCCTTATCACCTTCTCTTTCTTCATGGACCTGGAGCATATCATACAGGGTTTCTGACACTTTTGCCTGGACACCTGCTCTTTGGGAGGGCTTACTCTTGAGCTTGGACACTATGATCCTTGAATATTGACCAGATTTCCTGGGCTTCTATTGCCTCCGCGGCGTCACCCTGTTTCACCCTTCCAAGGATATTTTTTAAGAGGTCAAATTCTGCTCTGGTGCAGTTCAGGGCTGTGATTTACTCTTTGTACAGTTCCTTCTCTTGTCTCCTGGTTCTGAACCCCACCATGCCATGGTCCCTGCAGCCAAGGCTTCCTTCAGCCTCCACATTCCCAGTGAGACCCTCCCTGATTCTGAATATGAGATCCAGTCCTGCATCCGTCATGGCTGGTTTCTTTACAGATGGCTCAGGAATTGGACATTAATGCCCTTCATGGACCATGTGGATTGCTTAAGTACTGCTTGTATTCTCTTTTTAGTATGCATTAGGATAGTTGAAGTTCCTCAGGGCCCGTGGGCCCACATCTGTGTGAGGCCTCATCCACTCATTCTTCCCAGACTTTTTCAGCCCACCAGTGCAAACAAAAGAGGACAAAATACAATAGCTAAAAAGTTATTGTAAGATATCTTGCCAGATCAGATAGCTTTAAATTTTTCAGACTTACTCTCTGAGGTGTTCAGAGGGGCCTGTTTTCCATTCTCATGTAGTGAACTAATGAGATTTAGTGCAGTGACGGTTCATTTTAGAGATCTTTGTACTCAGAGAGTGATAGCTTTGTGAATCAAAAACAATCTTCCAAGACCTATATCACCTCAGCAGTGATGTTTGAATCTGGATGCTGATAGAGTGTTTGGTTGTAAGAATTAGATGTAAATATAATTCCTTTGTATCAGGAATAAATATAATTCCCTTGTATCAGGAGGGCTGATACTTTTGCAAGTGCTGCATGGCTGCAGATCCATTGTAGCTTCTGAATTTGTCAGTTGTTCAACTTCTGATTTATTTACTTTGGTGGTAAAGTGTCTGAATGGGCTTGTTCTGCTCCTCCATCCCAGGAATTTTTTTTTGCTGGGGTCATATCTTGTTTGTCAGAATCAACACTGATTCAAAACTCATTGTGATGATCAGTCTCAGAGATTAAATACTGTGTAGCCAATTTCATTCTTATCTTTCTATTGTCCCAATAGTGGGCTTTATTTCACAGCATGCAAAGTTCTGAAACCAAGCATTTTCTGGATCCTGAAAAGCTATTTAGGTGACATAGGAATGACCCACAGAATGTAATGTAAAGACCAGTTCTAACTTAGACATGACTTATTTTGTAATTTATTACAAATCCCAACAAAAGTTGGACAAAATTTTTCAGGTTTTTTTTTTTTTTTTTTTATTACTGCCTCTGAAGCTTCCTATTCAGTGAGGTATTGGAGGAAAACCATACTAGGAAAAAGGACCTACTCAATACTAAAATTCACTATACCTAGAAATCTTTGTTTCAACCATGTCTGTGGTGCTAGGTAGTGTAGCAAACTGTGAATAGAAAGAGCTGAACCTAAACATTTTAAGATAAAATATAAACTACCAACAACTGTGTTTTCTCCTTGTTGCCTCTTGTCTGGTCAGGTAGAGAATCATGTAATGGTTCCATTTCATGCATCTTGAAACAACTGAAGTCTTTAGTTACTTTTGCATTTAATACTGACAAGGACAAAATTGTTGTTTAGTGAGTAAAAAAGCAGCTCCCTTAAGGAATGCAGTAGTCTTGAAAAACACTGATAATTCACAACAATGTCTTATGAAATTGTATTCAAGATAAACATGTCTGTAGCTAGAGATTGAAGACATGATGTGCATTTTCTTGTTAATAAATGTCTAACTAAGTAGTGAGCTGGTACTGCATCTGTGGTCCCTGCTTCATAATGCCTAAATATAACTTAGCCAAAGTCTTTGATATAGCATGGAAGGCAAGAGATAGGTCACCTTTTACACAGGAATTATGCAGTGTTTAGTCAATTGTAATGCAGAGGGGAACAGCCCAGCAACTCTGCTATACATTAAAGTTACAGTTATAGTCTACAGGGAATGATTTACTGAGAGATATTGAAGAGTTTTTCTCTTTTATAACAGACTCTTTAGTTCCTGCTTAACCTTATGTGTAATACAGTTATTGATATAGAGAATTTCATTGCAAATATCTTGACATTTCTCCAGTATCCAGGTAATCTTACTTGCTGAAAATTTCTGTGGTCCCTCAAGGGGGCCTCTCAAGGCCCATTTTATTAGTTATGAGACATTAATCACAGGAATACACAGGCAGCAACTAGCTCCCAGCACTGAATTTACTGGGAAGCACCACAGTCCTTAAATGTAGGCAATAACTTCAAATAGAACCTTAAGCTTGTTGCTTTCTTTAAGAATCACTTTTTTCACTGTTTATGAAAATTAAACCTGAACATTTCAAAGTGTACTCTCCACACTTTCTCACTTAAAAACAAATGTCTGGTGATGTGAAGTTAGTAGTCCTGTCATGGCAGGCATCAATCAGAACATGTGGAGAAGACAAAGATAGTGACCTTTCAGTACTTCTTTGCAAAATTGGACTTTTCAGTAGACTTGGAGAAATACCTGCGTTCTTCTCTATGTCTGAAGTCTTGCAATCACTTTGCAGAATCAGAGAGATACACCCAAATTATGTTAGTGGAAGAAATTTGCAGGAAAAGATAGTGCTCTTTCAGTACAGACTATTGCAAGAGCAGTACTTCTGGCATATGTTTATTTCATTGCATGATAGAGAGTATTTAGGTATAGCCAAAGGTGTATCCACAGCATATTGGAGTGTTCCAAGAGATATTTCAGAAGGAAATTAACTCTTCTAATTTATTTTTAAGATGCAAAATAATCTCTGACTATGGCTACCTATCTGGAATTTTAGTCCTACTTGAAATTGATTCCTTTTTCTTCCATGGTGCCCTGATGATGTTACCTGCCAGACAGCATCATTGTGTTTAGGAAGGGAAAGTTCTGAATTACTGAAAGGACTAGTTACTGAATAGAGTAGTTCTTAACTACTCAATGGAAACTGCAATGCTCCAAGTACTTAAAAAATGAGACTTGAAGTTTTAATACCAACTGTATATTTGTTCAGATTATTTATTATATTTTCAGGAAAGACTGCTTCAAAATAGCAGCTTCCATAAGTTTTCTTAAGGACTTGGAATTGAATGATTTGGCTATAGCAATTAAGAGATATGAAATTCAGCAAAACTCAGTAGGAGCATTAGTTCTCTCTCCATAACCTCTCTTTCTCTCTTCAGGAACTTGAAGTAAAATAGTAAAAAAATTTACATGTATAGTTCAATACATGTAAATTTTGGGGTTTTTTTCTGTATAATTCTGTCATAATATTTAGAGATATACTTGCTTTCTATTATTTAAGACAATATTGGTGTGCAACCTGCACAGTCGAAACAAATCCTAAATATCTCCTGTAACAAGAATAGGTGGTTAGTTTCTCAATAAGCAGATTAAAATGTTGCAATCTTGTGCCTTCTTGTGTGTGCTGAGCATGTTAATAATGCACACAGGATGTAATAATTTCATATACTGTACATCAATAAGTCTTTCAACAGGTGCAGACCGAAGGAAGAGCAGACCAAAGCCAGACTGGAACTATTTACTTTACTTTACTGACTATTTGGACTGGATTTGAGCCACCAAACCATACGTCATCATCTTCTCCCTCTTACTAACCTCATTGTTAAAATTAGTCCTTTTAGCTGCTGGACCTAAACTCATTATTACATAATTTTAGCCAAGACTTATAAAGGGACTTTATGAAAGAGGTGTTTGCTAGACTGCAATAAGGTTTTCAAAACTAGGTGAATTCATCCAGAAAGATTTTTGAATATGGACTTTATTCATGGAAAAAAAAACATTTGTCCTGTTTGGCTTGGATGAATAGTACAATTTGTCTGCGTAGTGTGGAGGAGGGATTCTGCACTATGTCCTGTTTACAAAAACCTCTGTGTACTGTCAGGGAGTGGAGACACACTCTGAAGAATTGCTTGTCTTAGAAGAATATCAGCTGTCACTACCACTGCGTGAAGAATACAGGGATATATGTCTCCCAATGATAAACTGAGAGTAATATCTGAAACAGTTTGTTTTTCAGGCTATCCTGTCCAAAAGCAGCTTTATGATTTTACATCGCAGTTTCCCAAAAAGTTATTGTAATGCTGACCATGAAATAATAAAGATGGTGGTGCAGTGCAGAAAAAGAAGAATGTTATTATTTTCTTAAAAGCATGTGAAAAATTCACATACAGACATGCTGTAATGGTAAAGCTAAAAAGTTTCCTGTTTTTTCTCCCATCCATTCATGATCTATCTCATGTGAAACATGAAAATTCATATCTTTTCAAAGGAATTATTTGCTAAAATATATAGTGCATGGTTACATGCAGATTTACAATGCAAAATGACTCTTATAAACTGTCAGAAGACTGAGTGGGACTACAAACACGGTGAGCTGAGAAAACAGGCAACTTTTTTCAACTAATTCAATGTCAGCATTTACATGGATGCAGAGAGGGACATGGGCAGGACAGAGTAGGTTTTGGCACTGAGGTTATTTTTGGATCAGCATGCATTGTTCCAGAAGGAGAGAGTTGTGGTTCACACTGCAGCTTGCACCAGAGCCAATCCATTGTGCTGCTCAAGACATTTTTCCTCTTAGGAACTGCAAAAGCTCTTGCAGCAGACTAAAGAATTGCATCAACTTCTCATCTGGAAATGGACAGGGTTGGGTTGGTGCATGGCATTTGCATAGGGGTGGGGGTCTAGGCTGGTGTTGGCATTGCAGTAGCTGCTGTTGCTGGGATCAGGCCCATCTGGACCAGGATGCAGTTGCAGAGGTGAAGGTGGAGTCTCCAGGGCTGTTTGGCTCTGCACAGCCTTTTCTCCAGCTGACATGCCAGCTTGCCAGAAGTCAGCATGGCTATCTCTGCAGACAAGGGTCCCCCTGCTGTCACCTTACAGTGGAACTGAGGATTAAGGTAGAGGATCAGAAGATTAGCGTTGGGTACTTGCCAACAAGCAGAACTCCTGCTTCACTACAGATATTTTTAATAGCATATAACTTAGCTAATAGTTATTTTCTATTGTCACTACTTACTGTCTCATAAGGATTCAATGTCCTACAATATCATTCTGTCTGAGAAACATGGGTACAAAAATGTGATAACAAGCACTTACTCTCTACCTATTCAGAAAAATGCACTGTAGTGATGCTCCTCTATCAGAGCCATTCATATGAGCAATAACCTTAATCACAAAACAGAAAAAGATTATTTAGTCATAGAAATAGAAAGCTGTACTCTTCTTCTTGAAAGACAGACAGGCTAAGATTTGCATAGTTCATAAGGAAACATTTTTCCCTTACTAGAAAGCAGTGTTGGATATGCATTGTAAAGTCAAATGAGAATGTTTTGTTGAAAATACATCATTTTAATGTTTTAATATTAATTATTCTCGTTGGGGCTTTGTTGCATAAAATTACTATGTGTCAGAATGTATAATTTAAACATTTAAATTGTGCGGAAAACCAATGTGTTTATACATGTCAGTGTCTCAGATAGGTGACCTGTCTGTAAGTAAGTGAGAACTTATGCAGACAGAGATTTGTGGAGCAGAAATACTTGTAAATGGTGCAAAAGCAAGTATAACCATAGGAAGAAAGCAGAAACATAAACTGCCTGAAAATGTCTAGCAGAAATTTTAAAAGAACGAATCTATGAAGCCAGTAAATTCAAATCAACTATTTATAGTGGCCTCCTCTGACACTTCTCTCTACTGACACAATGAAAGCTCTCTCCCTATCTCAAAAGACAGCCCAATGATTTCCAGGGCCATCTTGTTGACCTCTGATTTGACATCTAGATCACATGTGCCAGGAGCAGCTTACCTAAAGGCAGACTACAGCTGGGAACTCATAAGTTCTGTGTAGGCTTTTTTGTCTATTGGTGGGTCAACTTAAATTTAACTCAAAGAGCATAATCTAGTCTTTGTACAAAGGAGGTGTCAACATAAAATGGCTTTTCTTGCATATCATTAGGAATCCTAGATGAGAATGAAAAGTCATGCAATCATTTGATCAAATGTTTCTTTACCATAAATACATTCATTTGAATTTAATGATTTCATTATGGATTTCCTGAATACAGGTTTGAGATATCACAGTTTTCATCATAAATATATAGGCTCACTGTAATTTTCTTTTCCTGAGTTTTTGCCCTTGTCAATGAAGTCTCAGTGTTGACATTGATGACAACTATATGTTTATTACTTCTGCACCCACAGGGAGGAAATAACCATTTCATATTGCCAACATTTTTTTTTCTAACTGGGTTGGCTATGTACAATGCTCAGTAGATCTAGATATATCTTTTGCTGAGCAATCAAAGTACTAAAGGTTATTACTAAAGATTGTCTCAATTTTTTAGACAAGAAAAATTTTTAAAGGGAACCTTTCATGTCTGTGAGGATGTAAAGAAATATATCAGTGCTAAGATATTTTTTAGTTTAAAAGATATTTTAAAGAAGTATTACAATGTTCATAATAATCATATTATCATCAACTAGGAAAGGTTCTTGGAACTACTGTAGAGTTAGGGAAGCATAAATGGCTTGAGGCAATGAAGAACCACCTAGAGGCTAACTTTAATTATGCCTTTATAAAAAGGTAGTTTAATTATTGCTGTTGGGACATATGATAATTCCAAATTTGTAGTACTGGCTAAAAATTTAAAATGTTTCTATGAATCCCAAGCCATCCTTATAGCTGAATCCCTGGTATTAATGGCAGGAATCCTGGCATGGAGAGTCAGCATTAGGGAGCATCGAGACCCCCCATAAGTGGGTCAGACAGAGGCTGCCCCACACAGGTCATGTCTACCCTTATGGGTCTTAGCAGGGATCAGAGATGGGGTCTGCGGCATTCACAGTTTTGTTAGGCAATGGCAAAGCAGAAGTTGGGCCTAAGATGGGGGTCTGAGATGTCCACCAAGAGATGGGTTTGAGGATCAGCATCCCATGGCATAGATTCAACATCCACCCAGAAAAAAAACAGTTTGAGCTTATAATGGTCATACACTGGGGTGGGGTGGAGGTGCCAAAGTGGGGGTTGGTCAGCACAATTAAGGTCCAATGCTGGGTGGAATGTGAATTGGATTTTTAAGTGCTTCCAGAGTGGATTTTGATTTTAGGGGGACAACACTTAGTACTGCACTACTTATGGTCTATTCCATGAACAACTACCCAGATAGCTTTGCTGCTTCAATCCTTTTATTTTTGTGTGCCTTAATAATCTCTCTGGCCACAGATTTTTCAATGAGACATACAGAAAAACAGCTGAGTTTGTTTCATTGGAAAACGGAGCTGTTTCAAGGGTAGGACTGTGAGAAGTTTCAAAGTGAGATATGCACAACATGGTGCAGATCATCTAAGGAAAGG
>JANCRA010000335.1:7500-65024 GCA_024362935.1 Setophaga petechia
AAAATCCGCCTGCCTGACGAAAACCCCGGTCCCCTGGACGGTCTGCGCCCCAAACTTTGGCGATGAACGTCGCCTCACAGAGCGGCCGGGACCGAGGAAAAAAAAGCCCAGCCGGGGGGGAAAAAAAAAAAAACCCCCCGGCTGGGGGATTTTTTATTCTAAATTTAAAAATGAGTTGAAAAACCTGAAAAGCAAAAGTCATACAAGGTTACAACCCTGCAGCACACACGTACAAACCCTCACTCACAGCTCACACCGCTCTGCTAACCCCCAACACTCATTCACACTGCTCCTCGGGAACGTGGTTCCCGGGAGCCCCCCGAAAAATCCTCCTGCCTGACGAAAACCCCGGTCCCTGGACGGTCCACGCCCAAACTTTGGTGATGAAAGTCACCTCGCAGACCGGCCGGGACCGAGGAAAAAAAAAACCCAGCCGGGGGGAAAAAAAAAAAAAAACCCCCCGGCTGGGGATTTTTTATTCTAAATTTAAAAATGAGTTGAAAAACCTGAAAAGCAAAAGTCATGCAAGGTTATAACACTGCAACACACACATACACACACCCTCACTCACACTCAACCGCTCGGCTAACCCCAACACGCATTCACGCTGCTCCTCGGGAACGTGGTTCCCGGGAACCCCCCGAACAATCCGCCTGCCTGACGAAAACCCCGGTCCCTGGACGGTCTGCACCCAAACTTTGGCGATGAACGTCGCCTCGCAGACCGACCGGGACCGAGGAAAAAAAAAACCCAGCCAGGGGAAAAAAAAAAAAACCCCCCGGCTGGGGATTTTTTATTCTAAATTTAAAAATGAGTTGAAAAATCTGAAAAGCAAAAGTCACACACACAAGGTTAAAGGCAGTCAGCACACGCTCACACACACAGAAACAGGCATACACAGACAGACACAGTCACATGCTCACACACTTCTCACTTACACGCTCGCTGTGGCCCTTATTTGAGACGCTGAAGAATGTGCTTTGACACCTCTTCTGGCTGCCGCTCCTTGATGTCAAATGGCAGAGTCTGGGGAAATCGGTAGCCTCGGGGACCTGTGAGATGAAAGGAAGTGGTCAATGAGTGGGTATCTGACAGCTAGAACTTGTCCCTGCTCTGGACCAATCAATTTTCTACCAAAATCCCATAAAAGACAGATGAACAGTAAAATTTTTATAACTGTTCTACCTAACTGTGACTAGTGCCAGGGCAGGGCAGCTCCGACTGTAAGCGTTACAACATAAATACACACAATATAAACCAACAGATACAGCGCAAGTGTACATATAGTGTAAATGCACACAACATAAGGCGACGCGCTTACATACAGTATAAGTACAGACAATATAAGCCAGCATAGGTACACACAATGTAAGTACACACAATATAAGCCCGCATAGGTACACACAATGTAAGTACACACAATATAAGCCACCATAGGTACACACAATTTAAGTACACACAATATAAGCCAGCATAGGTACACACAATGTAAGTCCATACAGTATAAGCCAGCATAGGTACACACAATATAAGTACACACAATATAAGCCAGCATAGGTACACACAATGTAAGTACATACAATATAAGCCAGCATAGGTGCACACAATCTAAGTCCATACAATATAAGCCAGCATAGGTACACACAATATAGGTACACACAATATAAACCAGCATAGGTACACACAATATAGGTACATACAGTATAAGCCAGCACTTGAGATAACTCTCTGGAAGATGAATTCTTGAGCCCTACACCCTTTGAGAAAATGGAACCTACGGAACTACTGCAGTCACGTGAGGAGGGTGTAGGACACTCCCTCTAGAAGTCCAAGAGGATGGCATGGAAAAAAAGGCACTTCCAAAGCTGGTAGTAAGAAGGAAGATGAATGAGAACCTCTGCTGTAATCCTTCCTGTCTCAAAGACTAAAAATGTAAAGATGCCGGAATAAGGGATATCCGGAAAGGAACGTGAGTAGAACACAGGTGATAAGGCACAGAACAGTGCCGATAAAGCATCAAGACGTAACAAAGGCCTATGACATGGAAGACAATGGACACAGACTACATAACACAGACACCATAACATAGACACAGATGACATAACACAGAGACAATTGGAAACTCCCTGGCAATTTCCCCTTAGGGAAACCAAGATTCCTAGCGCAAGATGAGCCAGAGGCTGATGATGCCAAAGAAAAGGAAGTCCTATGACAATAGCACATGATGATGAAATGTAAAAAGACATTAAAAGAAGTTAGTGCCAAAGCAGCTAGGAGAATGCTCTAGAGGCTCAGCAAGCCTAGAGAAGGAAGCGGATTGCCGGGTGACCGTGGCTGTAGCTCCGGACCTGAAGGCGAGCTCCTCGGGGAAAGATCCGTGACGACGTCGAGCCCGGGAAGGTGGACGACGCAAAGTACATGAGAAAGTGGATATGGGTCGGAACTGCCCTGCCCGGCAAAGGCTCTGGTGAGGCTGAGGGGAAACCCTCTCCCTTTACTTCCAGAGAGCCCGCCCCACTACAGACCTCTCCGCTAAGCTGACATCAGATTGCCTCCTATGACAGTAAAGGTTTTTCCCCTTCTCCCAACCACTGGCCCCGATACTTAGCTTTTGGAACACAAGCGGACAAAATCCATCCTCAGTCAGACGTGGACACTGAGATGTTCTCCGTGTGTGCATCAGTGCTGCTGTTTCCAAACTTTGAGTACAAGCCTCCTCAGGGTACCTGAGACAAAACAGAAAATGTGACTATTGCCCTCAGAAAGAGTAATCCCCAGGACTCCTCCACACCACTGCTCCAGCTCACCTCAAATCTTGATTTGACTCCAGAGGCCAGCCAGAAGACACCTGCAAAAAGAAAAGGTACACACTTAGCATGCTGCTGCATAACGCTCACCTATGAGTCAGCCTGACTAAATGCCAACTCACCTGCCCTCCCCTGTTCCTGGCCATGCCTCGGGCAGCGACAACACCTGCAAGGACACAAAGCAGAGAAGCACGCTGAGATACTGTGAAAACACAACCTCCCAAGTCTGACAAGTATGCCCCACCGACACCTTAAGCTTGCACACACCTGGCATGGGGATGCTCGGCTAGGAAAGATTGCAAGTGGATCACCTAAAATAAAAAAGAAGAGGAGATGCTTAGAGTTGCACCACAAACTGAGACCTCAACAATAACAACACCTTCTGTACGCTACTCAATGCTCACCTTGGCCCCTCGGCCATGACAGCTGGTCTCAGCCTTGATTTCCTAAAAACAGACAAAGAAGAGTGCTGTAACAGCAACCATTTATGCTTCCACTACAGAGACAAACATAGACTGACCTGATCAGGGGAATGCCCTCACCCAGGATGGAGGGCTCTGCCCAGGATTTTATCCTTCTACATCTGAAAGGAAGTGAGGACAAAAGTCAAATGGCTGCATGATAATTTAAGGAACCCAGATACCTTGTGATCATCTACAAATCCTATCTAGAGTCCAAGTACATCCCACATTACAAACTTCAAGTCCCCAGGACTTCTCCTACTGCACCAGGCTATGCAGCAGGGCAGAGCAGTTCTGGCACAAATGTGTGCTGACACCCGTGACACAGGACACACAGGACATGACAGACAGGACATGACAGACAACGGGGACACAACACAGACAGAAATCTCTTGGCAAGGAAAATGGTTGCAAGGAATGAGAGAATCCAAAAGGAGATGTTCGAGGCGAAACTGCTGGTGGGCTCATGCCAGGGTTTCTGACAGGCCCCTCAAAGGGCTAAGGAAAAAGACGTGACATATGCAAACAACACACAAAACACAAAACACAAGTGACACAAGACACACCAGGACTGCTCTGCCCTGCACACCTCAGGGCTAAGAGCAAAAGTGAGACTTTCTTTTCATGGGGCCTAAGGGGCCATTTCTTGGCTACCTTCAACTCCAGAGCCATTTCAAACCCCCCCTCCCCACCCCAGGAGTCCCAACTCAGCACCCGGCTTTCATCCCCTCTGTGGCTCACAGCCCTCCACTTATCTCTGGGACATCTGGGTGTGCCAGTCCGCTTCAGGTGCCAAGGAAGGCGGCCTCACCGGCTGGCAAGCTCCTGCTGTCACTGGGCTGGTGTCTCTTGCACAGCTAGATTAAAGAGAACCAAATATCACTGCCTCATCTTGACACCACATCAGACAAAACCAAACAAGTCTGCTACTCACCGTGCTCCTAAGAAGGCCCGGCACCTCCTAAGCCCAACACTCTGCCACAGATGTAATGCACCTGCACCTGAAAGAAAGTTAGAACATATGTCAAATATCTGCAGGATAACTCAAAAGTTGCAAACACCTTCTATCAATCGAGGAATAGCATCTACAGTCCAAGTACACTCCAGGTTACAAACTTCAAGTCCCCGGGACTTCTCCTACTGCACCAGGCTATGCAGCAGGGCAGAGCAGTTCTGGCACAAATGTGTGCAGACACCCGTGACACAGGACACACAGGACATGACAGACAATGGGGACACAACACAGACAGAAATCTCTTGGCAAGGAAAATGGCTGCGAGGAATGAGAGAATCCAAAAGCAGATGACCGAGGCGAAACTGCTGGTGGGCTCATGCCAGGGTTTCTGACAGGCCCCTCAAAGGGCTAAGGAAAAAGACCTGAGATATGCAAACAACACATAAAACACAAAAGACAAGTGACACGAGACACACCAGGACTGCTCTGCCCTGCACACCTCAGTGCTAAGAGTAAAAGTGAGACTTTCTTTTCATGGGACCTAAGGGGCCACTTCTTGGCTACCTTCAACTCCAGAGCCAATTCAAACCCCCTCTCCCCACCCCAGGAGTCCCAACCCAGTACCCCGCTTTCATCCCCTCCACTTATCTCTGGGACATCTGGGGGTGCCGGTCTGCTTCAGATGTGAAGGGAGGCTGCTTCACCGGCTGGCAAGCTCCTGCTGTCACCGGGCTGGTGTCTCTTGCACAGCTAGATTAAAAGAGAACCAAATATCACTGCCTCATCTTGACACCACATCAGCCAAAACCAAACAAGTCTGCTACTCACCGTGCTCCTTAGAAGGCCTGGCACCTCCTAGCCCCAACCCTCTGCCACAGATGGAATGCACCTGCACCTGAAAGAAAGTTAGAACATATGTCAAACATCTGCAGGATAACTCAAAAGCTGCAAACACCTTCTATCAATCGAGGAATAGCATCTAGAGTCCAAGTACACTCCAGGTTACAAACTTCAAGTCCCCGGGACTTCTCCTACTGCACCAGGCTATGCAGCAGGGCAGAGCAGTTCTGGCACAAATGTGTGCAGACACCCGTGACACAGGACACACAGGACATAACAGACAACGGGGACACAACACGGACAGAAATCTCTTGGCAAGGAAAATGGCTGCGAGCAATGAGAGAATCCAAAAGCAGATGACGGAGGCGAAACTGCTGGTGGGCTCATGCCAGGGTTTCTGACAGGCCCCTCAAAGGCGTAAGGAAAAACACCTGAGATATGCAAACAACACATAAAACACAAAAGACAAGTGACACGAGACACACCAGGACTGCTCTGCCCTGCACACCTCATCAAAAGTGAGACTTTCCTCTAATGGGGCCTAAGGAGCCACTTCTTGGCTACGTTCAACTCCAGAGCCAATTCAAACCCCCCCTCCCCGCACCGGGAGTCCCAACCCAGCACCCCGCTTTCATCCCCTCTGTGGGTCACAGCCCTCCACTTATCTCTGGGACATCTGGGTGTGCCACTCTGCTTCAGATGCCAAGGAAGGCTGCCGCACCAGCTGGGAAGTTCCTGCTGTCACCGGGCTGGTGTCTCTTGCACAGCTAGATTAAAAGAGAACCAAATATCACTGCCTGATCTTGGCACCACCTCAGCCAAAACCAAACAAGTCTGCGACTCATCATGCTCCTAAGAATGCCCAGCTGCTCAGGCTGCAGGCTTCGGGCACGGTCGTCACAGGGGGTGCCTGGATTAAGAGGAGAGGCGGTGATTTGGCACGGCTGAAACCTGAGTGGACCCTTGCTCCTCCTCCCTACTTCCCCGACTCACCCCAACTCCTTGGCAGTTGCCCAAGGCAACCTGGATGGCACCTTTAAATAGAAGAGTTCAGGGCTTCATCACCAGGTCCTGCAGTACATCCACAGGGCTCACATGTGCAGGAAACCTGGTGCATCGGCCCGGTGGTGACAGGGGCTTGGCATATTCTGACTGGATTGCCTAAGGCACAAAAACAAGAATTAGGGAAGCTTAGAGCTGCACCAGAAATTGAGAGCTGAGCAATAACAACTACTTCTCTCCACTGCTCACCTTGACTGCGGGTATCCAGATTTACTTCCTACAAAGAACAGGAACAGTGCTGTAACAGAGTCACACTTTATACTCCCCCGGCAGAAACAAACAGTGACTGACCTGCTCAGGGGAACCTCCTCTCCCAGGATGGGTGGATGGATTTTGCCCTGGATTTCATCCTTCTGTGTCTGAAAGAAAATTCGGACAAAAGTCAAAGGACTGAAGGATAACGTCACAGCGCCAAACACCTTGAGTTTATCTAGGACTATCATCTAGAGTCTTGACACACCCCACAAACTTCAAGTCCCTGGGACTTCTCCTACTGCACCAGCCTATGCAGCAGGGCAGAGCAGCCCCGGCACAAATGTGTGCTGACACCCGTGACACAGGACACACAGGACATGACAGACAACGGGGACACAACACAGACAGAAATCTCTTGGCAAGGAAAATGGCTGCGAGGAATGAGAGAATCCAAAAGCAGATGACCGAGGGGAAACTGCTGGTGGGCTCATGCCAGGGTTTCTGACAGACCCCTCAAAGGGCTAAGGAAAAAGACCTGAGATATGCAAACAACACATAAAACACAAAAGACAAGTGACACGAGACACACCGGGACTGCTCTACCTTGCACACCTCATCAAAAGTGAGACTTTCCTCTCATGGGGCCTAAGGGGCCACTTCTTGGCTACCTTCAACTCCAGAGCCATTTCAAACCCCCCCTCCCTGCCCTGGGAGTCCCAACTCAGCACCCCGCTTTCATCCCCTCTGTGGGTCACAGCCTTCCACTTATCTCTGGGACATCTGGGGGTGCCACTCTGCTTCAGATGTGAAGGGAGGCTGCTTCACCGGCTGGCAAGCTCCTGCTGTCACCGGGCTGGTGTCTCTTGCACAGCTAGATTAAAGAGAACCAAATATCACTGCCTCATCTTGACACCACATCAGACAAAACCAAACAAGTCTGCTACTCACCGTGCTCCTTAGAAGGCCTGGCGCCTCCTAACTACAACCCTCTGCCACAGATGGAATGCACCTGCACCTGAAAGAAAGTTAGAACATATGTCAAACATCTGCAGGATAACTCAAAAGTTGCAAACACCTTCCATCAATCGAGGAATAGCATCTAGAGTCCAAGTACACTCCAGGTTACAAACTTCAAGTCCCCGGGACTTCTCCTACTGCACCAGGCTGTGCAGCAGGGCAGAGCAGCCCTGGCACAAATGTGTGCAGACACCCGTGACACAGAACACACAGGACATGACAGACAACGGGGACACAACACGGACAGAAATCTCTTGGCAAGGAAAATGGCTGCGAGCAATGAGAGAATCCCAAAGGAGATGACCGAGGCGAAACTGCTGCAGGGCTCATGCCACGGTTTCTGACAGGCCCCTCAAAGGCGTAAGGAAAAACACCTGAGATATGCAAACAACACATAAAACACAAAAGACAAGTGACACGAGACACACCAGGACTGCTCTGCCCTGCACACCTCATCAAAAGTGAGACTTTCCTCTAATGGGGCCTAAGGAGCCACTTCTTGGCTACGTTCAACTCCAGAGCCAATTCAAACCCCCCCTCCCCGCACCGGGAGTCCCAACCCAGCACCCCGCTTTCATCCCCTCTGTGGGTCACAGCCCTCCACTTATCTCTGGGACATCTGGGTGTGCCACTCTGCTTCAGATGCCAAGGAAGGCTGCCGCACCAGCTGGGAAGTTCCTGCTGTCACCGGGCTGGTGTCTCTTGCACAGCTAGATTAAAAGAGAACCAAATATCACTGCCTGATCTTGACACCATATTGGCCAAAACCAAACAAGTCTGCTACTCACCGTGCTCCTAAGAATGCCCAGCTGCTCAGGCTGCAGGCTTCGGGCACGGTCGTCACAGGGGGTGCCTGGGTTAAGAGGAGAGGAGGTGATTTGGCATGGCTGAAACCTGAGTGGACCCTCGCTCCTCCTCTCTACTTCCCCAACTCACCGCAACTCATTGGCAGTTGCCCAAGGCCACCTGGATGGCACCTTTAAATAGAAAAGTTCAGGGCTTCATCACCAGGTCCTGCAGTACATCCACAGGGCTCACATGTGCAGGAAACCTGGTGCATCGGCCCGGTGGTGACAGGGGCTTGGCATATTCTGACTGGATTGCCTAAGGCACAAAAACAAGAATTAGGGAAGCTTAGAGCTGCACCAGAAATTGAGAGCTGAGCAATAACAACTACTTCTCTCCACTGCTCACCTTGACTGCGGGTATTCAGACTTACTTCCTACAAAGAAAAGGAACAGTGCTGTAACACAGTCACACTTTATACTCCCCCTGCAGAAACAAACAGTGACTGACCTGCTCAGAGGAATCTCCTCTCCCAGGATGGGTGGATGGATTTTGCCCTGGATTTCATCCTTCTGTGTCTGAAAGAAAGGGAGGACAAAAGTCAAAGGACTTCAGGATAACATCACAGCTCCAAACATCTTGTGTCTATCTAGGAATATCATCTAGAGTCTGGCAACACCCCACAAACTTCAAGACCCTGGGACTTGTCCTACTGCACCAGGCTATGCAGCAGGGCAGAGCAGCTCTGGCACAAATGTGTGCTGACACCCGTGACACAGGAAACACAGAGCACAACAGCAAGGACATGACAGAAAAAAGGGACACAACACAGACAGAAATCTCTTGGCAAGGAAAATGGCTGCAAGGACTAAGAAAATGCAAAAGGCAATGACTGAGGCAAAACTGCTGCTGGGCTCATGCCAGGCTTTTTGACAGGCCCCTCAAAGGCCTAAGGTAAAAGACATGACATACCCAAACAACACATTAATAAACAAAAGACAAGTGACACGAGACAGACCGGGACTGCTCTGCCCTGCACACCTCAGCACTGTGATCAAAAGTGAGAGTTTCCTCTAATGAGGCCTAAGGGACCACTTCTTAGCTACCTTCATCTACAGAGCCAATTCAAACTCCTCCCCACCAGGAGTCCCAACCCAGCAGCCCGCTTTCATCCCCTCTGTGGGTCACAGCCCTCCACTTATCTCTGGGAAATCCAGGGGTGCCGCTCCTCTTCAGGTGTAAAGGTAGGTGGCCTCGCCAGCTGGGAAGCTCCTGCTGTCACTGGGCTGTTGTCTCTTGCACAGCTAGATTAAAGAGAACCAAATATCACTGCCTGATCTTGGCACCACATTAACCAAAGCCAAACAAGTCTGCTACTCACCGTGCTCCTAAGAATGCCCAGCTGCTCAGCCACAGGCTTCGGGCACAGTCATCACAGGAAGAGCCTGGGTTAAGAGGAGAAGTGGTGATTTGGCATGGCTGAAACCTGAGTGGACCCTCGCTCCTCCTCCCTACTTCCCCGACTCACCCCAACTCCTTGGCAGCGGCCCAAAGCAACCTTGATGGCACCTTTAAATAGAAAAGTTCAGGACTTGATCACCAGGTCCTGCAGTACATCCACAGGGCTCACATGTGCAGGAAACCTGGTGCATCGGCCCGGTGGTGACAGGGGCTTGGCATATTCCGACCGGATTGCCTAAGGCACAAAAACAAGAATTTAGAAAGCTTAGAGCTGCACCAGAAATTGAGAGCTGAACAATAACAACTACTTCTCTCCACTGCTCATCTCGACTGCTGGTATCCAGATTTACTTCCTAAAAAGAAATGAAACAGTGCTGTAACACAGTCACACTTTATACTCCCCCTGCATGGACAAACAGTGACTGACCTGCTCAGAGGAATCTCCTCTCCCAGGATAGTTGGATGGATTTTGCCCAGGATTTTATCCTTCTGTGTCTGAAAGAAAGGGAGGACAAAAGTCAAAGGGCTGCAAGATAACTTAAAGAATCCAGATATCTGGTAATCATCTACAAATCCCATCTAGAATCTAAGTACACCCCATGTAACAAACTGCAGGTGCCCAGGACTTCTCCTACTCTACCAGGCTATGCAGGACGGCAGAGCAGCTCCGGCACAAATGTGTGCTGACACCCGTGACACAGTACACACAGGACGTGACAGACAACAGGGACTCAACACAGACAGAAAAATCCTGGCAAAGGAAAATGGCTGCGAGGAATGAGAGATCCCAAAAGGCGATGACTGAGGCAAAACTGCTGCTAGGCTCATGCCAGGCTTTTTGACAGGCCCCTCAAAGGCCTAAGGTAAACGACATGACATAACCAAACAACACATGATACACAAAAGACAAGTGACACGAGACACACCAGGACTGCTCTGCCCTGCACACCTCAGCACTGTGATCAAAAGCGAGACTTTCCTCTCATGGGGCCTAAGGAGCCACTTCTTGGCTACCCTCAACTCCAGAGCCAATTCAAACACTCCCTCCCCGCCCCGGAAGTCCCAACCCAGCACCCCGCTTTCATCCCCTCTGTGGGTCACAGCCCTCCACTTATCTCTGGGACATCCAGGGGTGTTGGTCCACTTCAGGTGCCAAGGAAGGCGGCCTCGCCAGCTGGGAAGCTCCTGCTGTCACCGGGCTGGTGTCTCTTGCACAGCTAGATTAAAAGTGAACCAAATATCACTGCCTGATCTTGGCACCACATCAACCAAAACCAAACAAATCTGCTACTCACTGTGCTCCTAAAAATGCTCTGCTACTCGGCCACAGGCTTCGGGCACTTTCCTCACAGGGGGTGCCTGGATTAAGAGGAGAGGAGGTGATTTGTCATCGCTGAAAGCTGAGTAGACCCTTGCTCCTCCTCCCTACTTCCCCGACTCACCGCAACTCATTGGCAGTTGCCCAAGGCCACCTTGATGGCACCTTTAAATAGAAAAGTTCAGGGCCTCATCACCAGGTCCTGCAGTACATCCACAGGGCTCACATGTGCAGGAAACCTGGTGCATCAGCCTGGTGTTGACAGGGGCTTGGCATATTCTGACTGGATTTCCTAAGGCACAAAAACAAGAATTAAGGAACCTTAGATCTGCACCAGAAATTGAGAGCTGAACAATAACAACCACTTCTCTTCACTGCTGGTATCCAGATTTACTTCCTACAAAGAAAAGAAACAGTGCTGTAACAGAGTCACACTTTATACTCCCCCTGCAGAAACAAACAGTGACTGACCTGCTCAGAGGAATCTCCTCTCCCAGGATGGGTGGATGGATTTTGCCCTGGATTTCATCCTTCTGTGTCTGAAAGAAAGGGAGGACAAAAGTCAAAGGGCTGCAGGATAACTTAAAGGATCCAGATAGCTGGTGTCCATCTACAAATCCCATCTACAATCCAAGTACACTCCACATCACGAACTGCAACTCCCCGGGACTTCTCCTGCTGCACCAGGCTATGCAGCAGGGCAGAACAGCTCCGGCACAAATCTGTGCAGACACCCGTGACACAGAACGTGACAAACAGGGGGACGTTCAACACAATGCATTATGTTTGTGGTGAGGGCATGGAGGGGAAAAGGCAAAAGGGACCCCAAAGACACACTAGGTAACACGGTACACTAGACAACATGACACAGACCGGAACTGTTCTGCGCTGCCTGCCTGAAAGCTGCCATCAAAAGTCGAGCCTGTCTCTGTAGCTGTCCTAAGAGGCCCCTTGGAGAAGATTGCTTTTCCCTCTGCTGATTTTTAAATCTGTCCCAAAAACTTCCAACCCACTACTCTTCCATCTTCCTATCTCCAGGCCTTGGCCCCCAACTTATCTTTTGGATGACCGGTGATGTGGATCCACGTTGCACCTGAAATAAGCCTGGCTCGGAGGGCCCCGTGATGGCCTGTCAGCCTCTCGGTCAGCTACAATAAAGAAATCCAAAACCAAAGTATGAGTACAGAGTTATGAGGGCCAAATCCCAGCTAATCAGCTACTTGCCCTCTCCTGAGTGTGCCTGGCTCCTTCAGGCCCCAGCTTCATCCTGATTCCAAGGGTGTGGCCCTCATTATTAGAGGCACCTGGGTTAGAGAAAGCCTTGTGTAGGGGGGCCCTGAAATAAACACTCTTTCTCACCCTGCTACCTGTAAACCCCCCTGCCCCAACAACTCCTAACTGGATACCTACTCACCCTCCCTCTCCCCTACACAACCCTGAACTCACCTGAAGCCTCAATCTCAAACATCATCTTTGACACTGGGCAGATCCCTCTTGTGACATGATGAATTTGCTGAAAAAAGTGTTGGAATTAACACAACCTGGAGTCTCTGGAAGCTCTGTTCCTCCAAAAAAAAAAAATACAAAACAAAATAAGAACAAAACCAGAAATTACAAATAGACTTTACCACCCCTAAACACAAAACCCAAAATTGTGAACTTAAATACTCCCTGTATTCCATGCTGCTTTCTTCACAGTATCTTCAAGGCCTCTGTTGCTTTAGATGCCCAGAAACACCTGCTGAAAACAAGCTGAGAAAGCTGAAAGAGCCTCTTCACTGAAATGAGAGGAGAGCACTTACCCCAGCACATCCCAGAGAGGGAATGAAGCCCCTTAGCAAAGGCTGGGGTTAATATACCCCTGATTGTGCCCGCCTCTCCTTCCCATGATGCCCGGGGAAAGGGAGGGGGCTGAGCCCACCGGGTTTAAAAGCCCCCAGAGTGGCTGCAGCTGTTTGGCTCCTTTGACTCCAATTTGAGGGGAGTAAAGGGTTTGCTGTAGAAGAAAACTCTCCAGAAAAATAACAGGGGTTTGTTTGTTGCAACAACTACTTGGAGGAGAAGAACAGAAAACTGGCAAGATAAGAAACTTGCTGTTCAGGCAGCATAGCTCAATAAATGGGGCGATTTGCTGTTAACTTACATAATTATTCGGTGATGATTTTGTTCTGTATTTTTTTAGGAGGAGTGCAGTTTCCAGAGACTCCAGGCTGTGTCAATTCCAACACTTTTTTCAGCTGATTCATCGTGTCACACGAGGGATCTGCCCAGTGTCAAAGATGATGTTTGAGATTAAGGCTTCAGGTGAGTTGAGGGTTGTGTGTAGGAGAGGGAGGATGAGCAGGTATCCAGTTAGGAGTTGTTGGGGCAGGGGGGTTTGCAGGCAGCAGGTGAGAAAGGATGCTTATTTGAGAGCCCCCACACAAGGCTTTTCAGAAGCATAGCAGAGGCATTCACGTGTCTTAGAGCACACAAGGTCATCTACTGCACTCACAGGAATGCCGTGTACCTTTGCCTTTCTCTAACCATGTGGCACACCCTTGAAATCGGGATGAAACTGGGGCCTGAAGGAGCCAGACACACTCAGGAGAGGGCAAGTAGCTGACTTGATGGGATTTGGCCCTCATAACTCTGTACTCATACTTTGGTTTTGGTTTTCTTTATTGTAGCTGACCGAGAGGCTAACAGGCCATCACGGGGCCCTCCGAGCCAGGCTCATTTCAGGTGCAACGTGGATCCACATCACCAATCATCCAAAAGATAAGTTGGGGGCCACAGCCTGGAGATGGGAAGATGGGAGAGTAGTGGGTTGGAAGTTTTTGGGACAGATTTAAAAGCTAGCAGAGGGAAAAGCAATCTTCTCCAAGGGGCCTCTTAGGACAACTAAAGGGACAGGCTCTACTTTTGATGGCAGCTTTCAGGCAGGCAGCGCAGAACAGTTCCGGTCTGTGTCATGTTGTCTAGTGTACCGTGTTACCTAGTGTGTCTTTGGGGTCCCTTTTGCCTTTTCCCCTCAATGCCCTCACCAAAAGCATAATGCATTGTGGTGAACTACCCCCTGTTTGTCACGTTCTGTGTCACGGGTGTCTGCACAGATTTGTGCCGGAGCTGTTCTGCCCTGCCGCACAGCCTGGTGCAGCAGGAGAACTCCCGGGGAGTTGCAGTTTGTAATGTGGGGTGTGCTTGGACTCTAGATGCTGTTCCTTGATTGATAGAACGTGTTTACAGCTTTTGAGTTATGCTGCAGATGTTTGACATGTGTTTTAACTTTCTTTCAGGTGCAGGTGCATTACATCTGTGGTGGAGGGTTAGGGTTAGGAGGTGCCGGGCCTTCTTAGGAGCACGATGAGTACCAGACTTGTTTGGTTTTGGCCATTGTGGTGCCAAGATCAGGCAGTGATATTTGGTTCTCTTTAATCTAGCTGTCTAAGACACAACAGCCCGGTGCCAGCAGGAGCTTCCCAGCTGGTGAGGCCACCTTCCTTGGCACCTGAAGTGGAGCAGCAGCCCCGGATGTCCCAGAGATAAGTGGAGGGCTGTGACCCACAGAGGGGATGAAAGCAGGGTGCTGGTTTGGGAGTTCCTGGGAGGGGTTTTTGAGTCTGCTTTGGACGTGGGGGGTGCCCATGAAGTGGTCCCTTAGGCCCCATGAAAGCCAAGTCTCACTTTGGGTCACAGCGCTGAGGTGTGCAGGGCACAGCTGTCCCGGTGTGTCTCGTGTCATGTGTCTTTTGTGTTTTATGTGTTGTGTGGATATCCCATGTCTTTTACCTTAGCCTTTTGAGGGGCCTGTCAGAAAGCCTGGCATCAGCCAACCAGCAGTTTTTCCTCAGTCATCTCTTTTTGGATTCTCTCAGTCGTTGCAGCCATTTTCCTTGCCAAGAGATTTCTGTCTGTGTTGTGTCCCCGTTGTCTGTCATGTCCTGTGTGTCCTGTGTCACGGGTGTCTGCACACATTTGTGCCGGAGCTGCTCTGCCCTGCTGCATAGCCTGGTGCAGTAGGAGAAGTCCCTGGGACCTGAAGTTTGTGACGTGGGGTGTTTTTGGACACTAGATGCTGTTCCTCGATTGATAGAAGGTGTTTGCAGCTTTTGAGTTATCCTGCAGATGTTTGACATGTGTTCGAACTTTCTTTCAGGTGCAGGTGCATTACATCTGTGGCAGAGGGTTGGGGTTACGAGGTACCGGTCCTTCTTAGGAGCACGGTGAGTAGCAGACTTGTTTGGTTTTGGCTGATGTTGTGCCTGGATCAGGCAGTGATATTTGGTTCTCTTTAATCTAGCTGTGCAAGAGACACCAGCCCGGTGAGAGCAGGAGCTTGCCAGCTGGTGAGGCCGCCTTCCTTGGCACCTGAAGCGGAGCGGCAGCCCCGGATGTCCCAGAGATAAGTGGAGGGCTGTGACCCACAGAGGGGATGAAAGCGGGGTGCTGGGTTGGGACTCCTGGGGCAGAGAGGGGGGGTTTGAATTGGCTCTGGAGTTGAAGGTAGCCAAGAAGTGGCCCCTTAGGCCCCATGAAAGGAAATACTCACTTTGAATCACAGCGCTGAGGTGTGCAGGGCAGAGCAGTCCCTGTGTGTCTCGTGTCACTTGTCTGTCGTGCTTTGTGTGTTGTCTGGATATTTCATGTCTTTTACCTTAGGCTTTTGAGGGGCCTATCAGGAACCCTGGCATGAGCCCTGCAGCAGTTTTGCCTCGGGCATCTCATTTTGGATTCTCTGAGTCCTTGCAGCCATTTTTCCTTGCCAGGATATTTCTGTCTGTGTTCTGTCCCCATTGTCGGTCACGTCCTGTGTGTTCTATGTCACAGGTGTCTGCACACATTTGTGCCGGGGCTGCTTTGCCCTGCTGCATAGCCTGGTGCAGTAGGACAAGTCCCACGGAGTTGAAGTTTGTGGGCTGTACCTGGACTCTAGATGATATTTCTAGATAGACAGAAGATGTTTGGAGATGTGTAGTTAGCCTGCAGCCCTTTGAATTTTGTCCTGGCTTTCTTTCAGACACAGAAGGATAAAATCCAAGGCAAAATCCATCCAGCTATCCCAGGTGCGGATGTTCCCCCAAGCAGGTCAGTCACTGTTTGTCTCTGCAGGAGGGGTTTAAAGTGTGACTCTGTTACAGCACTGTTCTTTTTCTTTTTAGGAGGTAAAGCTGGATATCAGCAGTCAAGGTGAGGGTGGGTGAGGTGAGCATTGAGTAGCATACAGAGGCAGTTGCGTTTGCTCAAGTCTCACTTTCTGGTGCAACTCTAAGCATCTGTTTCTGCATTTTAGGCAGTCCTAAAAAACTCGGACTACAGCCAGCCTCAGTCAGGAAGCGGCCGACGGCCCGGGTTTGCTGCTCTCGCGAACCCTGAAGAAGTATCCCGGGACTCGGGGATGAACCCTCTGCCTTGTCTATTTAAAGGTGCCACCAGGGAAGCCTTCAGCAACGGCCAAAGAGGTGCGGTGAGTCAGGAAAGTAGGGGGGAGGAGCGAGGGTGCACTGAGGTTTCAGCCCTGCCAAATCACCTCCTCTCCTCTTAACCCAGGCACCCCCTGTGACGACGGCCTCGGTCTGCGAGCGTGCCCGAAGCGTGCGGCCCGAGAAGCTGGGCATTCTTAGGCGCACGGTGAGGAGCAGACTTGTGGGGTTTTGGCCGATGTGGTGCCAAGATCAGGCTCTGATGTTTGGTTTTCTTTACTTTAGCTGTCTGAGAGACAACAGCCCGGTGCCAGCAGGAGCTTCCCAGCTGACAAGGTGGCATTTTTTTGCACCTGAGAGCAGCATTGCAAGAAGTCTGACAGATAAGTGGAAGGCTGTGACCCACAGAGGGGATAAAAGCGGGGTGCTGGTTTGGGAATTACTGGGAGGGGTTTTTGAGTGTGCTTTGGAGGCAGGGGGTGTCCAAGAAGTGGGCCCTTAGGCCCCATCAAAGGAAAGTCTCACTTTTGATCACAGCACTGAGGTGTGCAGGGCAGAGCAGTCCTGGTATGTCTTGTGTTACTTGTCTCTTGTGTATTATGTGTTGTCGTCATATTTCATGTCTTTTACCTTAGCCCATTGAGGGACCTGTCAGGAACCCTGGCACGAGCCCAGCAGCAGTTTCGCCTCAGGCATCTCCTTTTGGATTCTCTCAGTCCTTGCAGCCATTTTCCTTGTCAAGAGATTTCTGTCTGTGTTGTGTCCCCGTTGTCTGTCATGTCCTGTGTGTCCTGTGTCACGGGTGTCTGCACACATTTGTGCTGGAGCTCCCCTGCCCTGCTGCATAGCCTGGTGCAGTCAGAGAAGTCCTGGGGGCTTGCAGTTTGTGGGGTGTTGCCAGACTGTAGATGATATTCTTAAATGGAGACAAGATGTTTGGAGATGTGTAGTTAGCCTGCAGTCCTTTGACTTTTGTCCTCCCTTTCTTTCAGACACAGAAGGATAAAATCCAGGGCAAAATCCATCCACCCATCCTGGGAGAGGAGATGCCCCCGAGCAGGTCAGTCACTCTTTGTCTCTTCAGGGGGAGTATAAAGTGTGACTCTGTTACAGCACTGTTCCTTTTCTCTTTAATAAGTAAATCTGGATACCAGCAGTCGAGGTGAGCAGTGGAGAGAAGTAGTTGTTATTGCTCAGCTCTCAATTTCTGGTGCAGCTTTAAGCTTCCATTCTTGTTTTTGTGCCTTAGGCAATCCGGTCAGAATATGCCAAGCCCCTGTCACCACCGGGCCGATGAACCAGGTTTCCTGCACATGTGACCCCTGTGGATGTACTGCAGGACCTGGTGATGAAGCCCTGAACTTTTCTATTTAAAGGTGCCATCCAGGTGGCCTTGGGCAACTGCCAAGGAGTTGGGGTGAGTCGGGGAAGTAGGGAGGAGGAGCGAGGGTCCACTCAGGTTTCAGCCATGCCAAATCACCTCCTGTCCTCTTAACCCAGGCACCCCTTGTGACGACCGTGCCTGAAGCCTGTGGCCCGTGCAGCTGGGCGTTTTTAGGAGCACGGTGAGTAGCAGACTTGTTTGGTTTTGGTTGATGTGGTGCCAAGATCAGGCAGTGATATTTGGTTCACTTTTAATCTAGCTGTGCAAGAGACACCAGCCCGGTGACAGCAGGAACTTCCCAGCTGGTGAGGCCGCCTTCCTTGGCACCTGAAGCGGAGCAGCAGCCCCGGATGTCCCAGAGATAAGTGGAGGGCTGTGACCCACAGAGGGGATGAAAGCGGGGTGCTGGGTTGGGAATTACTGGGAGGGGTTTTTGAGTCTGCTTTGGAGGCGGGCGGTGCCCATGAAGTGGCCCCTTAGGCCCCATGAAAGCCAAGTCTCACTTTCGATCACAGCGCTGAGGTGAGCTGGGCAGAGCAGTCCCGGTGCGTCTCATGTCATGTGTCTTTTGTGTATTATGTGTTGTGTGGATATGTCATGTCTTTTACCTTAGCCTTTTGAGGGGCCTGTCAGAAACCCTGGCATGAGCCCTGCAGCAGTCTCGCCTCGGACATCTGCTTTTGGATTCTCTCATTCCTCGCAGGCATTTTCCTTTCCAGGCTATTTCTGTCTGTGTTGTGTCCCCGTTGTCTGTCATGTCCTGTGTGTCCTGTGTCACGGGTGTCAGCACACATTTGTGCCGGAGCTGCTCTGCCCTGCCGCATAGCCTGGTGCAGTAGGAGAAGTCCCTGGGACCTGAAGTTTGTGACGTGGGGTGTTTTTGGACTGTAGTTGCTATTCCTCGATTGATAGGTGTTTGCAGCTTTTGAGTTATCCTGCATATGTTTGACATATGTTTTAACTTTCTTTTAGGTGCAGATGCATTACATCTGTGGCAGAGGGTTGGGGTTAGGAGGTGCCGGGCCTTCTTAGGAGCACGGTGAGTAGCAGACTTGTTTGGTTTTGGCTGATGTTGTGCCTAGATGAGGCAGTGATATTTGCTTCTCTTTAATCTAGCTGTGCAAGAGTCACCGGCCCGGTGCCAGCAGGAGCTTCCAAGCCGGTGAGGCCGCCTTCCTTGGCACCTGAAGTGGAGCGGCAGCCCCGGATGTCCCAGAGATAAGTGGAGGGCTGTGACGCATGGAGGGGATGAAAGCGAGGTGCTGGGTTGGGACTCCCGGGGTGGGGAGGGAGGGTTTGAATTGGCTCTGGAGTTAAAGGTAGCCAAGAAGTGGCCCCTTCGGCCCCCTGAAAGGAAGTTCTCACTTTGAATCACAGCGCTGAGGTGTGCAGGGCAGAGCAGTCCCTGTGTGTCTCGTGTCACTTGTCTGTCGTGCATTATGGGTTGTCTGGATATTTCATGTCTTTTACCTTAGGCTTTTGAGGGGCCTGTCAGGAACCCTGGCATGAGCCCTGCAGCAGTTTTGCCTCGGGCATCTCATTTTGGATTCTCTCAGTCTTTGCAGCCTTTTTTTCCTTGCCAAGAGATTTCTGTCTGTGTTCTCTGCCCGTTGTCGGTCACGTCCTGTGTGTCCTGTGTCACAGGTGTCTGCACACATTTGTGCCGGGGCTGCTCTGCCCTGCTGCATAGGCTGGTGCAGTAGGACAAGTCCCACGGAGTTGAAGTTTGTGGGGTGTACCTGGACTCTAGATGATATTTCTAGATAGACAGAAGATGTTTGGAGATGCGTAGTTAGCCTGCAGCCCTTTGAATTTTGTCCTGGCTTTCTTTCAGACACAGAAGGATAAAATCCAGGGCAAAATCCATCCAGCCATCCCAGGTGCGGATGTTCCCCCAAGCAGGTCAGTCCCTCTTTGTCTCTGCAGGAGGGGTTTAAAGTGTGACTCTGTTACAGCACCGTTCTTTTTCTTTTTAGGAAGCAAAGCTGGATATCAGCAGTCAAGGTGAGGGTGGGTGAAGTGAGCATTGAGTAGCACACAGAGGCAGTTGCGTTTGCTCAAGTCTCACTTTCTGGTGCAACTCTAAGCATCTGTTTCTGCACTTTAGGCAATCCACTCGCAGTACAGCCAGCCTCAGTCAGGAAGCGGCCGATGGGCCGGGTTTACCGCTCTCATGAGCCCTGCAGAAGTATCCCAGGACTCGGGGATGAAGCCTCTGCCTTGTCTATTTAAAGATGCCACCAGGGAAGCCTTCAGCAACAGCCAAAGACTTTTGGTGAGTCAGGGTAGGAGGGGGGAGGAGCGAGGGTGCACTGAGGTTTCAGCCATGCCAAATCACCTCCTCTCCTCTTAGCCCAGGCACCCCCTGTGACGACGGCCTGGGTCTGCGAGCGTGCCCGAAGCGTGCAGCCCGAGAAGCTGGGCATTCTTAGGAGCACGGTGAGGAGCAGACTTGTGGGGTTTTGGCCGATGTGGTGCCAAGGTCAGGCTCTGATGTTTGGTTTTCTTTACTTTAGCTGTCTGAGAGACAACAGCCCGGTGCCAGCAGGAGCTTCCCAGCTGACAAGGTGGCATTTTTTTGCACCTGAGAGCAGCATTGCAAGAAGTCTGACAGATAAGTGGAGGGCTGTGACCCACAGAGGGGAAAAAGCAGGGTGCTGGTTTGGGAATTACTGGGAGGGGTTTTTGAGACTGCTTTGGAGGCAGGGGGTGTCCAAGAAGTGGGCCCTTAGGCCCCATCAAAGGAAAGTCTCACTTTTGATCACAGCACTGAGGTGTGCAAGGCAGAGCAGTCCTGGTATGTCTTGTGTTACTTGTCTCTTGTGTATTATGTGTTCTCTCGATATGTCATGTCTTTTACCTTAGCCCTTTGAGGGACCTGTCAGGAACCCTGGCATAAGCCCTGCAGCAGTTTTGCCTCGGGCATCTCCTTTTGGATTCTCTCAGTCCTTGCAGCCATTTTCCTTGCCAGGCTATTTCTGTCTGTTTTGTGTCCCCATTGTCTGTCACGTCCTGTGTGTCCTGTGTCACGGGTGTCAGCACACATTTGTGCCGGAGCTGCTCTGCCCTGCTGCACAGCCTGGTGCAGTAGGAGAAGTCCCGGGGACCTGACATTTGTAATGTGGGGTCGACTTGGACTCTAGATGCTGCTCCTCGATTGATAGAAGGTGTTTGCAGCTTTTGAGTTCTCCTGCAGATGTTTGACATGTGTTCGAACTTTGTTTCAGGTGCAGGTGCATTCCATCTGTGGCAGAGGGTTGGGGTTAGGAGGTGCCGGGCCTTCTTAGGAGCACAGTGAGTACCAGACTTGTTTGGATTTGGCCAATGTGGTGCCAAGATCAGGCAGTGATATTTGGTTCGCTTTAATCTAGCTGTGCAAGAGACACCAGCCCGGTGACAGCAGGAGCTTGCCAGCCGGTGAGACTGCCTTCCTTGGCACCTGAAGCGGAGCGGCAGCCCCGGATGTCCCAGAGATAAGTGGAGGGCTGTGACCCACAGAGGGGATGAAAGCAGGGTGCTGGGTTGGGACTCCCGGGGCGGGGAGGGGGGGTTTGAATTGGCTCTGGAGTTGAAGGAAGCCAGAAGTGGCCCCTTAGGCCCCATTAGAGGAAAGTCTCACTTTGGATCACAGCGCTGAGGCGCGCAGGGCAGAGCAGTCCTGGTGTGTCTCGTGTCACTTGTCTTTTGTGTATTATGTGTTGTGTGGATATCTCATGTCTTTTACCTTAGCCCTTTGAGGGGCCTGTCAGAAAGCCTGGCATGAGCCCACCAGCAGTTTCGCGTCAGTCATCTTCTTTTTGGATTCTCTCTGTCCTGGCAGCCCTTTTCCTTGCCAAGAGATTTCTGTCTGTGTTGTGTCCCCATTGTCTGTCACGTCCTTTGTGTCCTGTGTCACGGGTGTCTGCACACATTTGTGCCGGAGCTGCTCTGCACTGCTGCATAGCCTGGTGCAGTAGGAGAAGTCCCAGGGGCTTGCAGTTTGTGGGGTGTTGCCGGACTCTGGATTATATTCCTAGATAGACACAAGATGTTTGGAGATGTGTAGTTATCCTGCAGTCCTTTGAATTTTGTCCTCCCTTTCTTTCAGACACAGAAGGATAAAATCTCGGGAAAATTCCATCCACCCATCCTGGGAGAGGAGGTTCCCCTAAGCAGGTCAGTCACTGTTTGTTTCTGCAGGGGGAATATCAAGTGTGACTCTGTTACAGCACTGTTCCTTTTCTCTTTAGGAAGTAAATCTGGATACCAGAAGTCAAGGTGAACAGTGGAGAGAAGTAGTTGTTATTGCTCAGCTCTTAATTTCTGGTGCAGCACTACGCTTCCATTCTTGTTTTTGTGCCTTAGGCAATCCGGTCGGAATATGCCAAGCCCCTGTCTCCACCGGCCCGATGCACCAGGTTTCCTGCACGTGTGAGCCCTGTGGATGTACTGCAGGACCTGGTGATGAGGCCCTGAACTTTTCTTTTTAAAGGTGCTGGTCAGGTGGCCTTGTGCAACTGCCAAGGAGTTGGGGTGAGTCGGGGAAGTAGGGAGGAGGAGCGAGGGTGCACTCAGGTTTCAGCGATGCCAAATCACTGCCTCTCCTCTTAATCCAGGCACCTCCTGTGATGACCGTGCCCGATGCCTGCGGCCTGAGCAGATGGGCATTCTTAGAAGCACGGTGAGTAGCAGACTTGTTTGGTTTTGGCCAATGTGGTGCCAAAATCAGGCAGTGATATTTGGTTCTCTTTTAAACTAGCTTCCCATGAGACAACAGCCCGGTGACAGCAGGAGCTTGCCAGCCAGTGAGGCCACCTTCCTTGGCACCTGAAGCGGAGCGGAAGCCCCGGATGTCCCAGAGATAAGTGGAGGGCTGTGACCCACAGAGGGGATGAAAGCGGGTGCTGGGTTGGGACTCCCGGGGTGGGGAGGGAGGGAGGAGTTTGAATTGGCTCTGGAGTTGAAGGTAGCTAAGAAGTGGCCCCTTAGGCCCCATTAGAGGAAAGTCTCGCTTTGGATCACAGTGCTGAGGTGTGCAGGGCAGAGCAGTCCCGGTGTGTCTCGTGTCACTTGTCTTTTGTGTTTTATGTGTTGTTTGGATATGTCATGTCTTTTACCTTAGGCCTTTGAGGGGCCTGTCAGGAACCCTGGCATGAGCCCTGCAGCAGTTTTGCCTTGGGCATCTCCTTTTGGATTCTCTCAGTCCTCGCAGCCTCTTTCCTTGCCAAGAGATTTCTGTCTCTGTTGTGTTGCCGTTGTCTGTCATGTCCTGTGTGTCCTGTGTCACGGGTGTCAGCACACATTTGTGCCGGAGCTGCTCTGTCCTGCCGCACAGCCTGGTGCAGTAGGAAAAGTCCCTGGGACCTGAAGTTTGTAATGTGGGGTGTACTTGGACTCTAGATGCTGCTCCTCTATTGATAGGTGTTTGCAGCTTTTGAGTTCTCCTGCAGATGTTTGACATGTGTTCGAACTTTGTTTCAGGTGCAGGTGCATTACATCTGTGGTGGAGGGTTAGGGTTAGGAGGTGCCGGGCCTTCTTAGGAGCACGGTGAGTAGCAGACTTGTTTGGTTTTGGCCACTGTGGTGCCAAGATCAGGCAGTGATATTTGGTTCTCTTTTAACTAGCTTCCCATGAGACAACAGCCCGGTGACAGCAGGAGCTTGCCAGCCGGTGAGGCTGCCTTCCTTGGCACCTGAAGCGGAGCGGCAGCCCCGGATGTCCCAGAGATAAGTGGAGGGCTGTGACCCACAGAGGGGATGAAAGCGGGGTGCTGGGTTGGGACTCCCGGGGTGGGGAGGGAGGGTTTGAATTGGCTCTGGAGTTGAAGGTAGCCAAGAAGTGGCTCCTTAGGCCCCATTAGAGGAAAGTCTCGCTTTGGATCACAGTGCTGAGGTGTGCAGGGCAGAGCAGTCCCGGTGTGTCTCGTGTCACTTGTCTTTTGTGTTTTATGTGTTGTTTGGATATGTCACGTCTTTTTCCTTAGCCCTTTGAGGGCCCTGTCAGAAAGCCTGGCATCAGCCCAGCAGCAGTTTTGCTTCAATCATCTCGTTTTGGATTCTCTTAGTCCTTGCAGCCACTTTCTTTGCTAAGAGATTTCTCTCCGTGTTGTGTCTCTGTTGTCTGTCATGTCCTGTCTGTCATGTCCTGTCTGTCATGTCCTGTGTGTCCTGTGTCACGGGTGTCTGCACACATTTGTGCCGGATCTGCTCTGCCCTGCTGCATAGCCTGGTGCAGTAGGAGAAGTCCCTGGGACCTGTAGTTTGTAATGTGGTGTGTACTTGGACTCTAGATGGGATTTGTAGATGATCACAAGCTATCTGGATTCCTTAAATTATCATCCAGTCTTTTGACTTTTTTCCTAACTTCCTTTCAGATGCAGAAGGATAAAATCCTGGGCAGAGCCCTCCATCCTGGGTGAGGGCATTCCCCTGATCAGGTCAGTCACTGTTTGTCTCTGTAGTGGAAGCATAAATGGTGACTGTTACAGCACTGTTTTTTGTGTCTCTTTTTAGGAAGTCAAGGCCGGGAGCAGCAGTCATGGCTGAGTGGGAAAGGTGAGCATTGAGTAGCGTACAGAAGGAGTTGTTATTGCTGAGGTCTCAGTTTGTTAAGCTTAGAGGTCTCTCTAAGCTTCTCCTCTTGTGTTTTTTAGGTGGTCCTTTTGCAATCTTTCCTAGCCGAGCATCCCCATGCCAGGTTTGTGCAAGCTTAAGGTGTCAGTGGGGCGTACTTGTCAGATTTGGGAGGTTGTGTTTTCTCAGTATCTCAGCATGCTTCTCTGCTTTGTGTCCTTGCAGGTGCTGTTGCTGCCCGAGGCATGGCCAGGAACAGGGGAAGGCAGGTGAGTTGGCCTTTAGTCAGGCTGACTCATAGGTGAGTGTTATGCAACAGCATGCTAAGTGTCTACCTTTTCTTTTTGCAGGTATCTTCTGGCTGGCCTTTGGAGTCAAATCAAGATTTGAGGTGAGCTGGAGCAGTGGTGCGGAGGAGTCCCGGGGATTACTGTCTTTGAGGGCAATAGTCACGTTTTCCGTTTTGTCTCAGGTACCCTGAGGAGACTTGTACTCCAAGTTTGGGAACAGCAGCACTGAAGCACACACGGGAGAACATTGCAATGTCCACGTCTGACTGAGGATGGATTTTGTCTGCTCCTCTTCCGAAAGCTAAGTATCGGGGCCAGTGGTTGGGAGAAGGGAAAAAACCTTTACTGTCACAGGAGGCAATCTGATCTCAGCTTAGCAGAGAGGTCTGTAGTGGGGCAGGCTCTCTGGATGTAAAGGGAGAGGGTTTCCCCTCAGCCTCACCAGAGCCTTTGCCGGGCAGGGCAGTTCCGACCCATATCCACATTCTCATGTACTTTGCATCATTCTCATGTACTTTGCGTCGTCCACCTTCCCGGGCTCGACGTCGTCACGGATCTTTCCCCGAGGAGCTCGCCTTCAGGTCCGGAGCTACAGCCACGGTCACCCGACAATCCACTTCCTTCTCTAGGCTTGCTGAGCCTCTAGAGCATCCTCCTAACTGCTTTGGCACTAACTTCTTGTAGCGAGTTACATTTCATCACCATGTGCAATATTCAGAGGGCTTCCTTTTCTTTGGCATCATCAGCCTCTGGCTCATCTTGTGCTAGGAATCTTGGTTCCCTAAGGGGAAAGTGCCAGGGAGTTTCCAATTGTCTCTGTGTTATGTCATCTGTGTCTATGTTATGTTGGCTGTGTCTGTGTTATGTAGTCTGTGTCCATTGTCTTCCACGTCATAGGCCTTTGTTACGTCTCGATGCTTTATTAGCACCGTTCCCTGCCATATTGCCCGTATTCTACTCACGTTCCTTTCAGGATATCCCTTATTCTGGCATGTTACATTTTCACTCTTTGAGACAGGAAGCATTACGCAAGAGGTTCTCATCCATCTTCCTTACCGCTACCTGCTGTGGTAGTCTTTTTTTTTCCATGCTATTCTCTTCTAGAGGGAGTGTCCTAAACTCCTCATGTGACTGCAGTCGTTCTGTAGGTTCCATCTTCTCAAAGGGTATAGGGCGCGAGAATTAATCTTCCAGAGTTATCTCAAGTCCTAGTTTATATTGTATGTACCTATGTTGGCTTATATCATATGTACCTATATTGTGTGTACCTATGCTGGCTTATATTGTATGTACTTACATTGTATGTACCTATGTTGACTTATATTGTGTGTACCTATGCTGGTTTATATTGTGTGTACCTATGCTGGTTTATATTGTGTGTGCCTATCTTGTGTGTACTTATGCTGGTTTATATTGTGCGTACCTATGCTGGTTTATATTGTGTGTCCCTATGCTGGCTTATACTGTTTGTACCTATATTGTGTGTACCTATGCTGGCTTATATTGTGTGTACTTATACTGTATGTAAGCGCGTCGCCTTATATTGTGTGCATTTACACTATATGTACACTTGCACTGTATGCGTCGGCCTTAATTATGTGTACTTATGTTGTACCACTTATGATCGGAGCTGCCCTGCCCTGGCACATAGTCAGAGTTAGGTAGAACAGTTATAAAAATTTTACTGTTCATCTGTCTTTTATGGGATTTTGGGTAGAAAATTGATTGGTCCAGAATGGGGACAAGTGCTAGCTGTCAGATAGCCACTCTTTGACCACTTCCTGTCATCTCACAGGTCCCTGAGGCTACCGATTTCCCCAGAATCTGCCATTTGACCTCAAGGAGCAGCAGCCAGAAGAGGTGTCGAAGCACATTCTTCGGTGTCTCAAGTAAGGGCCGGAGCGAGTGTGTAAGTGGGAAGTGTGTGAGCACGTGACCGTGTCTGTCTGTCTATGTATGCTCGTCTCTGCGTGTGTGAGCGCATGCTGACTGGATTTAACCTTGTGTGTGTGACTTTTGCTTTTCAGGTTTTGCAACTCATTTATAAATTTAGAATAAAAAATCCCCAGCCGGAGTTTTTTTTTTTTCCCCGGCTGGGTTTTTTTTTCCTCGGTCCCAGTCGGTCTGCGAGGCGATGTTCATCGCCGAAGTTTGGGCGCGGACCGTCCAGGGACCGCGGTTTTTGTCAGGCAGGAGGATTTTTTGGAGACTCCTAGGAACCACGTCCTGAGGACCAATGATTGATGGGGTGTAGATTAGCAGTTGTGATGAGAGTGATGGTGCGTTTGTGTGTAATGTTGAAGGTGTGTTAATGGTAGATGAGTGTTGTTTTCTGTGTGCTCTGGTTTTTTTAGGTTTCCTGTAACAATAGATCCACATGTAACAAAAATTTTAAAAGTTTATCATCTTGTGTTAATGGGTGTTTTGTGTTGTATTGCTCTGTATTGCAGGGTGAGAACAGGGTGAACTCTCTCCTCCTTGCTGTGACACCTGGGCTGGCAGGTGTCCTTGTGACACAGTGACCTTGGCCAGCCGATGCTGCCTGTGCCATCACCTGCCAGTGACGTGTTTGATGAATATCCTTTGGCTGGGATTTTTCTCCTGAGAAGCCTCAGAACAGAAATGGAACCAATAACGATCTGCTGGCTGGGGAGTGTGGGCTGGAGATGGTTTAGCAACAGGGGCATCTTGGATTGATCTCCTGTGCTTTGTTTCTACTTGATGACCAATCATGGTCCAGCTGTGTCAGGGCTGTGAGCTGTCTCTGGTTTTTATTATTAATTCTTTTCCAGCTTTCTGACATCTCCTTGCTATTTTAGTACAGTTCTAAAATCTCATGATCTCTATTCTATTAAAAAAAAATAAAATAATAAATCAGCCTTCTGAAAGGTGGAGTCAAGATTCTCCTCTCCTCCCTCGTCCTGGGGACCCTCAACCACCACCACAACCGCAGGCTTCAGCTGGTCTGGGCAGCACCAAATAAAAAGCTTAAAAAATAAAACTAAAAATTAAAATAAAAACTTAATTAATTTTTATATTTGTTAAATATTAATTTTTAAATTAAAATAACTGAAAAACAAAATAATAGCCGTAACATGCCGTAAAGTGAAGTGCTGTAAAAGTTCCATAAAAGGAAGTGCCATAAAGCGCGACTGTAGTAAAACTGCCATAAAGAACAAAAGTCGTAAAGTGCTGTCAGCCAAACCCCCATTTCCTTATTTAAGTTTAGCCCCGCCCACTATTCTCCTTTTTGGGTTCTCCCTGTCCCATGTACTTACTTGATTATGGCCATGCCAACCGTGCCATTATTTGAGGGTGGCCCCACCCCCATCCCCTTATTTGGGTGTATCCCCGCCCCATGCCCTTATTTGGGTGTAGTCCCGCCCCATGCCCTTATTTGGGTGTAGTCCCGCCTCATGCCCTTATTTGGGTTTAACTCAACCTTCATGATCTTATCTGGGGTGGCCCCGCCCCCAATGTTCTATTTTAGCCTGGGCCCCACCTCCATGCCCTTCGTTGGGTGTGGCCCTGCCCCATGCCCTTATTTGGGTTTGACTCAACCTGCCTGGTTTTATCTGAGGTGGCCCTGCCCCCAATGTTCTGCTTTGGCCTGGGCCCCGCCCCCATGCCCTGGTTTGGGGAGGCCTCGCCCCCACTGCCGTAATTAAGGTTTGGCTGTGCCCACAATGCCCTTGTTAGGGGTGGCCCCACCCCCATGCACTTTTTTGGCAGTGGTGCTGCAAAGCGCGACTGTCGTAAAAGGTGCTGTAAAGCGCGACTGTCGTAAAACTGCCCTTTAGCACGATTGACGTAAAAGGTGCCCTAAAACACAATTGACATAAAAAGTGTCGTAAAGCCCGACTGCCATAAAATGTTGAAAAACTGCCGTAAAGCGCGACTGTCGTAAAACTGCTGTAAAGCGCGACTTTTGCAAAAGATGCCGTAAAGCGCGACTATTGCAAAAGGTGCAGTTTTACAACAGTCGCGCTTTACGGCACTTGTACGACAATTGCGCTTTACGGCACCTTTTACAAAAGTCGCCCTTTATGGAACTTCAACGACATTTTACGACAGTCGCGCTTTACGGCCCCTTTTACGACAGTCGCGCTTTACGGCACCTTTTACGACAGTCGCGCTTTACGGCAGTTTTTACGACAGTCGCGCTTTACGCCCCATTTTACGACAGTCGCGCTTTACGGCCCCTTTTACGACAGTCGCGCTTTACGGCAGTTTTACGACAGTCGCGCTTTACGGCCCCTTTTACGACAGTCGCGCTTAACGACCCCTTTTACGACAGTCGCGCTTTACGGCCCCTTTTACGACAGTCGCGCTTTACGGCCCCTTTTACGACAGTCGCGCTTTACGGCAGCTTTTACGACAGTCGCGCTTTACGGCTCCTTTTACGACAGTCGCGCTTTACGGCACCTATTACGACAGTCGCGCTTTACGGCCCCTTTTACGACAGTCGCGCTTTACGGCTGTTTTTACGACAGTCGCGCTTTACGACCCCTTTTACGACAGTCGCGCTTTACGGCCCCTTTTACGACAGTCGCGCTTTACGGCACCTTTTACGACAGTCGCGCTGTACGGCAGTTTTTACGACAGTCGCGCTTTACGGCCCCTTTTACGACAGTCGCGCTTTACGGCACCTTTTACGACAGTCGCGCTTTACGGCAGTTTTACGACAGTCGCGCTTTACGGCAGTTTTACGACAGTCGCGCTTTACGGCAGTTTTTACGACAGTCGCGCTTTACGGCAGTTTTTACGACAGTCGCGCTTTACGGCCCCGTTTACGACAGTCGCGCTTTACGGCACCTTTTACGACAGTCGCGCTTTACGGCCCCGTTTACGACAGTCGCGCTTTACGGCAGTTTTTACGACAGTCGCGCTTTACGGCAGTTTTACGACAGTCGCGCTTTACGGCGCCTTTTACGACAGTCGCGCTTTACGGCAGTTTTTACGACAGTCGCGCTTTACGGCCCCTTTTACGACAGTCGCGCTTTACGGCAGTTTTTACGACAGTCGCGTTTTACGGCAGTTTTTACGACAGTCGCGCTTTACGACAGTTTTTACGGCAGTCGCGCTTTACGGCCCCTTTTACGACAGTCGCGCTTTACGGCCCCTTTTACGACAGTCGCGCTTTACGGCAGTTTTTACGACAGTCGCGCTTTACGGCACCTTTTACGACAGTCGCGCTTTACGGCCCCTTTTACGACAGTCGCGCTTTACGGCAGTTTTTACGACAGTCGCGTTTTACGGCAGTTTTTACGACAGTCGCGCTTTACGACAGTTTTTACGGCAGTCGCGCTTTACGGCCCCTTTTACGACAGTCGCGCTTTACGGCCCCTTTTACGACAGTCGCGCTTTACGGCAGTTTTTACGACAGTCGCGCTTTACGGCACCTTTTACGACAGTCGCGCTTTACGGCCCCTTTTACGACAGTCGCGCTTTACGGCAGTTTTTGCGACAGTCGCGCTTTACGGCAGTTTTTACGACAGTCGCGCTTTACGGCAGTTTTTACGACAGTCGCGCTTTACGGCCCCGTTTACGACAGTCGCGCTTTACGGCAGTTTTTACGACAGTCGCGCTTTACGGCACCTTTTACGACAGTCGCGCTGTACGGCAGTTTTTACGACAGTCGCGCTTTACGGCTCCTTTTACGACAGTCGCGCTTTACGGCAGTTTTACGACAGTCGCGCTTTACGGCCCCTTTTACGACAGTCGCGCTTAACGACCCCTTTTACGACAGTCGCGCTTTACGGCAGTTTTTACGACAGTCGCGCTTTACGGCAGTTTTACGACAGTCGCGCTTTACGGCCCCTTTTACGACAGTCGCGCTTTACGGCCCCTTTTACGACAGTCGCGCTTTACGGCAGTTTTTACGACAGTCGCGCTGTACGGCAGTTTTTACGACAGTCGCGCTTTACGGCCCCTTTTACGACAGTCGCGCTTAACGACCCCTTTTACGACAGTCGCGCTTTACGGCCCCTTTTACGACAGTCGCGCTTTACGGCAGCTTTTACGACAGTCGCGCTTTACGGCTCCTTTTACGACAGTCGCACTTTACGGCACCTATTACGACAGTCGCGCTTTACGGCCCCTTTTACGACAGTCGCGCTTTACGGCCCCTTTTACGACAGTCGCGCTTTACGGCCCCTTTTACGACAGTCGCGCTTTACGGCACCTTTTACGACAGTCGCGCTTTACGGCCCCTTTTACGACAGTCGCGCTTTACGGTACTTTTTACGACAGTCGCGCTTTACGGCAGTTTTTACGACAGTCGCGCTTTACGGCAGTTTTTACGACAGTCGCGCTTTACGGCTCCTTTTACGACAGTCGCGCTTTACGACCCCTTTTACGACAGTCGCGCTTTACGGCCCCTTTTACGACAGTCGCGCTTTACGGCAGCTTTTACGACAGTCGCGCTGTACGGCAGTTTTTACGACAGTCGCGCTTTACGGCCCCTTTTACGACATTCGCGCTTTACGGCCCCTTTTACGACAGTCGCGCTTTACGGCAGTTTTTACGACAGTCGCGCTTTCCGGCAGTTTTTACGACAGTCGCGCTTTACGGCAGTTTTTACGACAGTCGCGCTTTACGGCCCCTTTTACGACAGTCGCGCTTTACGGCAGTTTTTACGACAGTCGCGCTTTACGGCAGTTTTTACGACAGTCGCGCTTTACGGCAGTTTTTACGACAGTCGCGCTTTACGGCACCTTTTACGACAGTCGCGTTTTACGGCCCCTTTTACGACAGTCGCGCTTTACGGCACCTTTTACGACAGTCGCGCTTTACGGCAGTTTTTACGACAGTCGCGCTTTACGGCCCCTTTTACGACAGTCGCGCTTTACGGCCCCTTTTACGACAGTCGCGCTTTACGGCAGTTTTTACGACAGTCGCGCTTTACGGCCCCTTTTACGACAGTCGCGCTTTACGGCCCCTTTTACGACAGTCGCGCTTTACGGCAGTTTTTACGACAGTCGCGCTTTACGGCCCCTTTCACGACAGTCGCGCTTTACGGCACCTTTTACGACAGTCGCGCTTTACGGCAGTTTTTACGACAGTCGCGCTTTACGGCCCCGTTTACGACAGTCGCGCTTTACGGCAGTTTTTACGACAGTCGCGCTTTACGGCCGCTTTTACGACAGTCGCGCTTTACGGCACCTTTTACGACAGTCGCGCTTTACGGCCCCTTTTACGACAGTCGCGCTTTACGGCAGTTTTACGACAGTCGCGCTTTACGGCAGTTTTACGACAGTCGCGCTTTACGGCACCTTTTACGACAGTCGCGCTTTACGGCAGTTTTACGACAGTCGCGCTTTACGGCAGTTTTTACGACAGTCGCGCTTTACGGCCCCTTTTACGACAGTCGCGCTTTACGGCAGTTTTTACGACAGTCGCGCTTTACGGCACCTTTTACGACAGTCGCGCTTTACGGCAGTTTTTACGGCAGTCGCGCTTTACGGCAGTTTTTACGACAGTCGCGCTTTACGACCCCTTTTACGACAGTCGCGCTTTACGGCCCCTTTTACGACAGTCGCGCTTTACGGCACCTTTTACGACAGTCGCGCTGTACGGCAGTTTTTACGACAGTCGCGCTTTACGGCTCCTTTTACGACAGTCGCGCTTTACGGCAGTTTTACGACAGTCGCGCTTTACGGCACCTTTTACGACAGTCGCGCTTTACGGCCCCTTTTACGACAGTCGCGCTTTACGGCACCTATTACGACAGTCGCGCTTTACGGCCCCTTTTACGACAGTCGCGCTTTACGGCTGTTTTTACGACAGTCGCGCTTTACGACCCCTTTTACGACAGTCGCGCTTTACGGCCCCTTTTACGACAGTCGCGCTTTACGGCACCTTTTACGACAGTCGCGCTGTACGGCAGTTTTTACGACAGTCGCGCTTTACGGCCCCTTTTACGACAGTCGCGCTTTACGGCAGTTTTACGACAGTCGCGCTTTACGGCAGTTTTACGACAGTCGCGCTTTACGGCAGTTTTTACGACAGTCGCGCTTTACGGCAGTTTTTACGACAGTCGCGCTTTACGACAGTTTTTACGGCAGTCGCGCTTTACGGCCCCTTTTACGACAGTCGCGCTTTACGGCCCCTTTTACGACAGTCGCGCTTTACGGCCCCTTTTACGACAGTCGCGCTTTACGGCAGTTTTTACGACAGTCGCGCTTTACGGCCCCTTTTACGACAGTCGCGCTTTACGGCCCCTTTTACGACAGTCGCGCTTTACGGCACCTTTTACGACAGTCGCGCTTTACGGCCGTTTTTACGACAGTCGCGGTTTACGGCCCCTTTTACGACAGTCGCGCTTTACGGCACCTTTTACGACAGTCGCGCTTTACGACACTTTTTACGACAGTCGCGCTGTACGGCAGTTTTTACGACAGTCGCGCTTTACGGCCCCTTTTACGACATTCGCGCTTTACGGCAGCTTTTACGACAGTCGCGCTCTACGGCGCCTTTTACGACAGTCTCGCTTTACGGCAGCTTTTACGACAGTCGCGCTTTACGGCACCTTTTACGACAGTCGCGCTTTACGGCCCCTTTTACGACAGTCGCGCTTTACGGCAGTTTTTACGACAGTCGCGCTTTACGGCCCCTTTTACGACAGTCGCGCTTTACGGCCGTTTTTACGACAGTCGCGGTTTACGGCCCCTTTTACGACAGTCGCGCTTTACGGCAGTTTTTACGACAGTCGCGCTTTACGGCACTTTTTACGACAGTCGCGCTTTACGACCCCTTTTACGACAGTCGCGCTTTACGGCCCCTTTTACGACAGTCGCGCTTTACGGCAGCTTTTACGACAGTCGCGCTGTACGGCAGTTTTTACGACAGTCGCGCTTTACGGCCCCTTTTACGACATTCGCGCTTTACGGCCCCTTTTACGACAGTCGCGCTTTACGGCAGTTTTTACGACAGTCGCGCTTTAACGGCAGTTTTTACGACAGTCGCGCTTTCCGGCAGTTTTTACGACAGTCGCGCTTTACGGCAGTTTTTACGACAGTCGCGCTTTACGGCACCTTTTACGACAGTCGCGCTTTACGGCCGCTTTTACGACAGTCGCGCTTTACGGCACCTTTTACGACAGTCGCGCTTTACGGCCCCTTTTACGACAGTCGCGCTTTACGGCTCCTTTTACGACAGTCGCGCTTTACGGCCCCTTTTACGACAGTCGCGCTTTACGGCAGTTTTTACGACAGTCGCGCTGTACGGCAGTTTTTACGACAGTCGCGCTTTACGGCCCCTTTTACGACAGTCGCGCTTTACGGCACCTTTTACGACAGTCGCGCTGTACGGCAGTTTTTACGACAGTCGCGCTTTACGGCTCCTTTTACGACAGTTGCGCTTTACGGCAGTTTTACGACAGTCGCGCTTTACGGCACCTTTTACGACAGTCGCGCTTTACGGCCCCTTTTACGACAGTCGCGCTTAACGACCCCTTTTACGACAGTCGCGCTTTACGGCCCCTTTTACGACAGTCGCGCTTTACGGCAGCTTTTACGACAGTCGCGCTTTACGGCTCCTTTTACGACAGTCGCACTTTACGGCACCTATTACGACAGTCGCGCTTTACGGCCCCTTTTACGACAGTCGCGCTTTACGGCTCCTTTTACGACAGTCGCGCTTTACGGCAGTTTTACGACAGTCGCCCTTTACGGCCCCTTTTACGACAGTCGCGCTTTACGGCACCTTTTACGACAGTCGCGCTTTACGGCCCCTTTTACGACAGTCGCGCTTTACGGCAGTTTTTACGACAGTCGCGCTTTACGGCCCCTTTTACGACAGTCGCGCTTTACGGCCCCTTTTACGACAGTCGCGCTTTACGGCACCTTTTACGACAGTCGCGCTGTACGGCAGTTTTTACGACAGTCGCGCTTTACGACAGTTTTTACGGCAGTCGCGCTTTACGGCCCCTTTTACGACAGTCGCGCTTTACGGCCCCTTTTACGACAGTCGCGCTTTACGGCAGTTTTTACGACAGTCGCGCTTTACGGCACCTTTTACGACAGTCGCGCTTTACGGCCGTTTTTACGACAGTCGCGCTTTACGGCACCTTTTACGACAGTCGCGCTTTACGGCCGTTTTTACGACAGTCGCGGTTTACAGCCCCTTTTACGACAGTCGCGCTTTACGGCACCTTTTACGACAGTCGCGCTTTACGACACTTTTTACGACAGTCGCGCTTTACGGCAGTTTTTACGACAGTCGCGCTTTACGGCGCTTTTTACGACAGTCGCGCTTTACGGCGGTTTTTACGACAGTCGCGCTTTACGGCACCTTTTACGACAGTCGCGCTTTACGGCCGTTTTACGGCAGTCGCGCTTTACGGCAGTTTTTACGACAGTCGCGCTTTACGGCCCCTTTCACGACAGTCGCGCTTTACGGCACCTTTTACGACAGTCGCGCTTTACGGCAGTTTTACGACAGTCGCGCTCTACGGCGCCTTTTACGACAGTCTCGCTTTACGGCAGCTTTTACGACAGTCGCGCTCTACGGCGCCTTTTACGACAGTCGCGCTTTACGGTACTTTTTACGACAGTCGCGCTTTACGGCACTATTTACGACAGTCGCGCTTTACGGCAGTTTTACGACAGTCGCGCTTTACGGCACCTTTTACGACAGTCGCGCTTTACGGCAGTTTTACGACAGTCGCGCTCTACGGCGCCTTTAACTACAGTCTCGCTTTACGGCAGCTTTTACGACAGTCCCGCTTTACGGCACCTTTTACGACAGTCGCGCTTTACGGCCCCTTTTACGACAGTCGCGCTTTACGGCCCCTTTTACGACAGTCGCGCTTTACGGCAGTTTTACGACAGTCGCGCTTTACGGCAGATTTTACGACAGTCGCGCTTTACGGCGCCTTTTACGACAGTTGCGCTTTACGGCAGTTTTGCGACAGTCGCGCTTTACGGCACCTTTTACGACAGTCGCGCTTTACGGCACCTTTTACGACAGTCGCGCTTTACGGCAGTTTTACGACAGTCGCGCTTTACGGTACCTTTTACGACAGTCGCGCTTTACGGCAGTTTTACGACAGTCGCGCTCTACGGCGCCTTTTACTACAGTCTCGCTTTACGGCAGCCTTTACGACAGTCGCGCTTTACGGCACCTTTTACGAAAGTCGCGCTTTACGGCAGTTTTTACGACAGTCGCGCTTTACGACACTTTTTACGACAGTCGCGCTTTACGGCAGTTTTTACGACAGTCGCGCTTTACGGCAGTTTTTACGACAGTCGCGCTTTACGACACTTTTTACGACAGTCGCGCTTTACGGCAGTTTTTACGACAGTCGCGCTTTACGGCAGTTTTTACGACAGTCGCGCTTTACGGCAGTTTTACGACAGTCGCGCTTTACGGCCCCTTTTACGACAGTCGCGCTTTACGGCCCCTTTTACGACAGTCGCGCTTTACGGCAGTTTTTACGACAGTCGCGCTTTACGGCAGTCTTTACGACAGTCGCGCTTTACGGCAGTTTTACGACAGTCGCGCTTTACGGCGCCTTTTACGACAGTCGCGCTTTACGGCGCCTTTTACGACAGTCGCGCTTTACGGCAGATTTTACGACAGTCGCGCTTTACGGCAGATTTTACGACAGTCGCGCTTTACGGCGCCTTTTACGACAGTCGTGCTTTACGGCAGATTTTACGACAGTCGCGCTTTACGGCGCCTTTTACGACAGTCGCGCTTTACGGCAGATTTTACGACAGTCGCGCTTTACGGCAGATTTTACGACAGTCGCGCTTTACGGCGCCTTTTACGACAGTCGCGCTGTACGGCAGATTTTACGACAGTCGCGCTTTACGGCCATTTTTACGACAGTCGCGCTTTACGGCAGTTTTACGACAGTCGCGCTTTACGGCAGTTTTACGACAGTCGCGCTTTACGGCAGATTTTACGACAGTCGCGCTTTACGGCAGCTTTTACGACAATCGCGCTTTACGGCAGTTTTTACGACAGTCGCGCTTTACGGCCCCTTTTACGACAGTCGCGCTTTACGGCGCCTTTTACGACAGTCGCGCTTTACGGCAGTTTTACGACAGTCGCGCTTTACGACACTTTTTACGACAGTCGCGCTTTACGGCCCCTTTTACGACAGTCGCGCTTTACGGCAGTTTTTACGACAGTCGCGCTTTACGGCACCTTTTACGACAGTCGCGCTTTACGGCAGTTTTTACGACAGTCGCGCTTTACGGCAGTCTTTACGACAGTCGCGCTTTACGGCCCCTTTTACGACAGTCGCGCTTTACGACCCCTTTTACGACAGTCGCGATTTACGGCCCCTTTTACGACAGTCGCGCTTTACGGCAGTTTTACGACAGTCGCGCTTTACGGCACCTTTTACGACAGTCGCGCTGTACGGCAGTTTTTACGACAGTCGCGCTTTACGGCTCCTTTTACGACAGTCGCGCTTTACGGCAGTTTTACGACAGTCGCGCTTTACGGCACCTTTTACGACAGTCGCGCTTTACGGCACCTTTTACGACAGTCGCGCTTTACGGCAGTTTTACGACAGTCGCGCTTTACGGCAGCTTTTACGACAGTCGCGCTTTACGGCACCTTTTACGACAGTCGCGCTTTACGGCACCTTTTACGACAGTCGCGCTTTACGGCACCTTTTACGACAGTCGCGCTTTACGGCAGTTTTACGACAGTCGCGCTTTACGGCAGATTTTACGACAGTCGCGCTTTACGGCCATTTTTACGACAGTCGCGCTTTACGGCAGATTTTACGACAGTCGCGCTTTACGGCAGTTTTACGACAGTCGCGCTTTACGGCCCCTTTTACGACAGTCGCGCTTTACGGCCCCTTTTACGACAGTCGCGCTTTACGGCAGTTTTTACGACAGTCGCGCTTTACGGCAGTCTTTACGACAGTCGCGCTTTACGGCCCCTTTTACGACAGTCGCGCTTTACGGCCCCTTTTACGACAGTCGCGCTTTACGGTACTTTTTACGACAGTCGCGCTTTACGGCAGTTTTTACGACAGTCGCGCTTTACGGCACCTTTTACGGCAGTCGCGCTTTACGGCCCCTTTTACGACAGTCGCGCTTTACGGCAGTTTTTACGACAGTCGCGCTTTACGGCCCCTTTTGCGACAGTCGCGCTTTACAGCCCCTTTTACGACAGTCGCGCTTTACGGCCCCTTTTACGACAGTCGCGCTTTACGGCACCTTTTACGACAGTCGCGCTTTACGGCAGTTTTTACGACAGTCGCGCTTTACGGCACCTTTTACGACAGTCGCGCTTTACGGCCCCTTTTACGACAGTCGCGCTTTACGGCAGTTTTTACGACAGTCGCGCTTTACGGCCCCTTTTACGACAGTCGCGCTTTACGGCACCTTTTACGACAGTCGCGCTTTACGGCCGTTTTTACGACAGTCGCGCTTTACGGCAGTTTTACGACAGTCGCGCTTTACGGCAGATTTTACGCCAGTCGCGCTTTACGGCACCTTTTACGACAGTCGCGCTTTACGGCAGATTTTACGACAGTCGCGCTTTACGGCACCTTTTACGACAGTCGCGCTTTACGGCAGATTTTACGACAGTCGCGCTTTACGGCACCTTTTACGACAGTCGCGCTTTACGGCAGTTTTACGACAGTCGCGCTTTACGGCAGTTTTACGACAGTCGCGCTTTACGGCCATTTTTACGACAGTCGCGCTTTACGGCAGTTTTTACGACAGTCGCGCTTTACGGCCCCTTTTACGACAGTCGCGCTTTACGGCCCCTTTTACGACAGTCGCGCTTTACGGCCCCTTTTACGACAGTCGCGCTTTACGGCACCTTTTACGACAGTCGCGCTTTACGGCCGTTTTTACGACAGTCGCGCTTTACGGCAGTTTTACGACAGTCGCCCTTTACGGCAGATTTTACGACAGTCGCGCTTTACGGCCATTTTTACGACAGTCGCGCTTTACGGCAGATTTTACGACAGTCGCGCTTTACGGCACCTTTTACGACAGTCGCGCTTTACGGCAGATTTTACGACAGTCGCGCTTTACGGCACCTTTTACGACAGTCGCGCTTTACGGCAGATTTTACGACAGTCGCGCTTTACGGCACCTTTTACGACAGTCGCGCTTTACGGCAGTTTTACGACAGTCGCGCTTTACGGCAGATTTTACGACAGTCGCGCTTTACGGCCATTTTTACGACAGTCGCGCTTTACGCGACTGTCGTAAAAGGTGCCGTAAAGCGCGACTGTCGTAAAAGGCGCCGTAAAGCGCGACTGTCGTAAAAGGCGCCGTAAAGTGCGGCTGGCGTACAAGGTGCCATAAAGCGCGACGGTTGAAAATCTGCCATAAAGCAGCAGTGCTGTAAAGACACTTTTGGGACACGGTTGGGTTGAAGCACTTTATTGGTATCTCCCGCAGGTCGACGGTGTCCGCGGAGGGGGTCCCAGCCTGCCGGGCGCTGCTCGAGCTGTTTGCTGCCAGGGGGATGCGCGCAGCAGTCGCCCCGCCGAGCTCCGTCCATGTTGCGGGTCCGCCTCTTGCCGCCGGGAGTTTCCATCGGGCCACGCCCCCCACCTCCCTGTCGGACCCCCACGGCTTTGGTACCCGCAGTCGTGCCCACCCCTGCCGCCCCGCCCCCCGCCCTCACGGTCCCGACACCCGTCCCTCCGTCCCCAGCCAAGGCCCTGGCCCCTCCCACCGCCATCCCGTCGGTCCCTACCATCCCGGCTACCGCGGGCCCCGCCCCTCATTACCGCCTCTATGAGCCCGCCCACCAGCGTCATCGCGGCCCCACCCCCCCCGGCCCTCGCTGCTTCCTCCCCCCCGCTCCCCGCGAGTGCGGCCGCTCCCCCGCCTCCCCAATTCCCCCTCGCCCCCTTTGCCGACGCAGGGCCGGTGGTGCCCAGGTCCCGTCGCTGCTGCGACTTCGCAGTGCCCTGCGGCTCCCGGATCTGCGGTGCCGAGCCCGCCTGGCGCTGCCACCCACGCACACAAATGCCATCCCTTTTCCACGGGAAACAAAACCCATCACCCCAGTTTCCTTACATCAGTTTGCCGAAGACGTTCGGCGCTCCCAGGTCACTCAGAGTTCTCGTTGGCCGCAGACTCGGCCTTGGAGTTATGGAGTTATGCTTCCTCCTAACACTTACCTCCTCACCTCAGCCCCCTCCTGCTGCGTCCCCTTCTCCGCCCCTAACCCTACTCTATTTTCCACCCCGCCCTAAACCCGTCCCACCACAATTCCTGCTCCATCCATTACTTCACCCACCGCCCCCTGCGAGTCCCCTCCAGCAGCACGCAGGAGCCCGAACCCTTGGGGGACAGCGCAGCTCTCGCAGCAGGACAGCACCCACGTAAGACAGGCAGGGACAACGTCTGTGGGCTGCAGGGTGTCACAAGGGGCTGAGGGCTGAGGGGAGGGGGCTGGAGGGTGACACAGAGGATGGGGGGAGCTGACAGGCAGAAGGGAGCTTTGGGAGCAGCTGGGGGGCTCCAGGGTGCCACAGAGATGCTGAGAGCAGGGAACTTGAGGGTGACAAGAAGAGGGTGAGGGGAAGCAGATGCCCTGAGGGGCAAAGTGGGGGCTGCTTGAGGGTGACAGGTGAGCCAGCCCTCACACCACCCCTAACCTTAGCCTAAAAACCACCCCTAACCAGGTGGAGAGTGCACGGTGGAGGTCAGGGGGCCAAGGGACAATGTCAGAGGTCTCAGGGTGGCACACAGACATTGTGGGCTGAGGGGCAAGGAGGGGGAGGCTTGACAGATGGAGAGCTCACACTGAGGGTTAGGGGTACAAGGGACACGGGGTACCAGGCAGGGTTAGGGTACAGGTGCAGCACCCCTCAACCCAACCCCAAGGTCACCCTAAACAGCACCCCTAGGACCCCAACTTTCCCCAACAGCAGCCCAAGGCAGTAACCCCAATGCTGGGACAGCCCCAGAACTCTCCCAGCAGCTGCAGGCAGCAACCCTAATAAAAAGGTAGCAATGATGTTTGTGGTCTAGAGAGTGACAGGTAGGAGTCGGGGGCTGAGCAGTTTTTTAGGGGTTTTTTTAGGGTTTTTCTCATGGCTTTAAAAGGATGTTTTAGGGCTTTTTTGGAGGAGTTTTTCAGGAATTTTCTGGGAACATTTAGGATACTTTTAGGGCTTTTTCAGGGTTTTTAAAAGATTTTGCTAAGGTATTTTAAGGGCTTTCTTAGTACTTTTTAGAATTGGGGGGTGGTTGGGTGTTCTTGGGGGTTTTTTAGGACTATTGAGGGTATTTTTAGGGGTTTTGAGGGAATTTTTAGGTTTTTTAGGGTCTTATCAGGGCATTTTAAGGATTTTTAGGGTATTTTTGGGGTATTTTTGGAGCTCTTTTTGGACTATTTAGGGTATATTTAGGGATTTTTAAAGGTTCTTTGGGGATTTTTAGGGGTGTTTTAGGGTTTTTTTAAAAGTAGGGTATTTTCAGTATATTTTAACAGTATTCTGAGGCTACTTTTAGGTTTTCATGGGGTTTTTAGGACATTTTGAAGATTAGGGGATTTTCAGGGAAGTTTTAGGTTTTTTTAGGGTCTTTTCATGGCACAACACATGGAGGCTGAGGGGCAGCTTGAGGGGCACTGGGGGCTTGAGGGTGACAGAGGCTGGGAGCTGAGGGAGGAGCAGGGAGAGGGGACAGCGGGTGACACACAGAGATGCTGAGGGTGGCAGGGGCAGCTGGAGGGTGACACAGAGAAGCTGGGGGCTGAGGGGCAAAGGAGAGGGGTTAGGGGTGACACACAGGAGCTGAGGGGCAGCTGAGAGGGGGCTTCACCCTACGTGTGCGACGTGCAATGTCCTTTGCACCCCAACCCTTAAAATGCTGAAAAACTCAAGAGCTTCCTTCAAGTGAACCCTTTAACACGAGGAAATGGCGCGGTTTGTCCTTGGAGCTTTGCTCCGTGCCCAGGTGCAACCGAGCACGTTCCAACCATCCTTCCTTGAGAGACCACCCTGCGAACCCTCCACCGCCCCCGGCAGCTCAGGTGTGCCCAGGTAACCCCCAACAACCGGCCCCAGCAGCAACTGCCGCCCCCCCGCCCCGCGCCGTTCAAGCGCACTCAGCACACCCCGAGCTGCCCACGCTCCCCGCGGCAGGGCAGACGCCCGCGCCTGACCCTGTCCCTGCCGGCGCTTCGCCTCAATCCCCCGGTCCCGGCACAGCAACTCTTGCGCTGGGACCGGGGCGCCCCAGCCCGCCCTGCCGCCCCGTGCCACCCCGTGCCTGCCGCCGCTCCAGCCCAGCCTCCCGTCAGCGCCGCCCCTGCCCGCGGGGCCGGCAGCCACTCCAGCCCGGCTCACGAGCTCCCAGCCGCTGCACGCCGCGCTCCAGCGCCCGACTAGCCGAACGCTCGCCAGCCCCGCTCTGCAGCAGACTCCCGCCTCCCGCCGCCCCGGGACCGTCTCCCGCTGACGAGGCCGCCCCGCCGCCGCCCGTGGTCGCCTTCCCGCTCGTGCCGCCGAGCGGCCCCGGGACGAGCCGTGCCTTCCCCACCGCGGCCCCCCGCTTCAGAGCTCCTGCATGGCGCGGCTCCGCCGCCGCCTCCGGCGACCACGGATGTCCCGTCGTTCCCTTCCACGACCGCAGCCGCAGCCCCGACCCCGTTTCCGCAGCTCCGGCCCCTCCCGGCACCCCCGCCCGCCATGATGGCTCCCACACGCTGCCGCCGGGACTCAATCCAGGCATGCGCATTGCTACAACCCCCGCACCAACGATATCACTCCGCGCCGCGCCATCCAACCACAGAGCTGCTTCGGGGATCAGCCGCGCGCATGCGCCGTTCAATCCCCACGGCCCCGCCGCAAACCCCATCCGCCGCTGCCTCCGCCGCAGCTTTGGTGCAGCCCGGTCGTGGTTCCGAGCCCGCTCCCGGTTCCGAGCCCGCTCCCGGTTCCGAGCCGCTGCCCGCCGCTGTCCAGCCACGGCCGGCATCCCTGTGCCCTGTCACGCCGCTTCCGCCGCCATCGGGTCTATACACGGCACCACAGCCGGCGAATACTGCAGCGCCTTGCATGTATCCTTCCGCGTCTCTGGCTCTGATGCTTTTACCCTCTCACCCTCTCTCCCCCTCTCCTCTCTCAGGCCTGCTCTGAGCTGGGGCTGGCAGCTCCCAGCAGGCCCCTGCCCCCTTTGCAATAATCCCCAAGTTCCACGACCTGGCTTCACAGATCTCTCATCTCCGTCCGTCCCGACCGTGCTACCCCCCGATGCTCCTACAGGGAGAAACTCACTCACTGGCAAGGAAAAATCCTTCCAAAGCATTTTTTTCTATTTTATCCTCGGAGTGTCCAATTTCTTTTGCTAAATTTCTACAGATTGGAGCTCAAATTACCATTTCTGACCAGTGCAGAGACAAATGATGAAACATTCCTGAGTTATTCTTACTCCTCATCTTATGGAAGTACCAGCCAGCACTCAATTTGCATTATCTAACCAAAGTAGACATTTCACAAAAAAGCACTTTCCATAGCGATATTGAAAAACTATAGATTGAGGCAAAACCATCGAGTTTCTGCCCTCACTGGTGCAAAGTCCCATGTTGTTTGAAGAGCATCCCACTGAATTTTCTAAAGATGTGTAAATGTGTCATCTGGACCACAGGAGATAAAGCAGGGTGAAAACACTGAGCAAAGTTACTGTTAGACAGTGTTAGAAGTTAACAAACACAAGGTTCATCAACCCCTAAACCCCCCAGTCCCCTCCCAGTATAAACCAGTAACCCCTAACCCCCCCCGTCCCCTCCAAGTATAAACCAGTAACCCCCCCCAATCCCCTCCCAGTATAAACCAGTAACCCCCCCCAATCCCCTCCCAGTATAAACCAGTAACCCCTAACCCCCCCCAATCCCCTCCCAGTATAAACCAGTAACCCCTAACCCCCCCAGTCCCCTCCCAGTATAAACCAGTAACCTCTAACCCCCCCCCAGTCCCCTCCCAGTATAAACCAGTAACCCCTAACCCCCCCAATATAAACCAGTAACCCCTAACCCCCCCCCCCCAGTCCGTCCCAGTATAAACCAGTAACCCCTAACCCCCCCCAATCCCCTCCCAGTATAAACCAGTAACCCCCCCCAATCCCCTCCCAGTATAAACCAGTAACCCCTAACCCCCCTAATCCCCTCCCAGTATAAACCAGTAACCCCTAACCCCCCCCGTCCCCTCCCAGTATAAACCAGTAACCCCTAACCCCCCTAATCCCCTCCCAGTATAAACCAGTAACCCCTAACCCCCCCAGTCCCCTCCCAGTATAAACCAGTAACCCCTAATCCCCCAATATAAACCAGTAACCCCTAACCCCCCCCCAGTCCGTCCCAGTATAAACCAGTAACCCCTAACCCCCCCAGTCCCCTCCCAGTATAAACCAGTAACCCCTAACCCCCCCCCCAGTCCCCTCCCAGTATAAACCAGTAACCCCTAACCCCCCCAGTCCCCTCCCAGTATAAACCAGTAACCCCTAATCCCCCAATATAAACCAGTAACCCCTAACCCCCCCCCAGTCCGTCCCAGTATAAACCAGTAACCCCTAACCCCCCCCAGTCCCCTCCCAGTATAAACCAGTAACCCCAAACCCCCTCCAGCCCGTCCCAGTTCTCCCAGTACAGGACACACTGGACACGTTTCTGTCAATGCTGGGGTTCTTTATTGCCCTGGGGAGGGGTCCCGGGGGGATTTTTTGGGGGGGTTTGAGGGTTTTCAGGGTTATTTTGGGGTGGTTTTGAGGGTTTTGAGGGATTTTTGAGGGTTTTTTGGAGCGGGTTTTCTTTTGGGGAGGGGTCCCAGGGGGTCCCAGGGGTTTTTTTTGAGCGAGGCTTTTTGGGGTTATTTTGGGGTTCTTTAAGGGTTTTTTTTTTGAGGTTTCTTTGATGTGTTTTGAGGGGGTTTTTTTGAGGGTTTTTTGAGGGTTTTCAGGGTTTTTTTGAGGGTTTTTTGGGGGGTCCCGTGGGTTTTTTGAGGGTTTTTTTTTTGAGTTTTTTTAAGGTTTTTTTTTTTTTGTTTTTTAAAATGATTTTTTGAGGTTTTTTTGGGGGGTTTTTTTGGGGGAGAGGGGTTCCAGGAGTGTTTTTTTGGGGTGGGGGGTTAGGGGAGGGCTCACGGGGATCCCTAAGGGTTTTTTAGGGGTTTTTTTGGGGGGGTATTTTTGGGAATTTTTTAGGGTTCTTTTGGGCTTTTTTTTAGGTTTTTCTTCAGGGATTGTTTTGGGGTTTACTTGGGATTTTTGAGGGTTTTTTTGAGGCGTTTTTTGAATGTTTTGAGGGGTTTTTGGGGGGTTTTTTGATCTGGTTTCTCTTTGGAGGGAGGGGTCCCAAAGGGGGTTCCTGGGCATCATTCAGAGGGTCCCAGGAGGTTTTTTGAGTGGCGTTTTTTGGGGTTTTTTGAGGATTATTTGGGGTTTTTTGAGGCTTTTTTGGGTTTTTTTTTTGAGGAATTTGGGGTGATTTTGGGGTGTTTTTTGAGCGGGATTTTGAGGTTTTGGGGTGGGATTGTTTGGGGCTTTTTAAAAGTATTTTTTGGGGGTTTTTTTGAGGATTTTTGGGGTGTTTTGGGGTGTTTTTTGCGCAGGATTTTGAGGGGTTTTGGGTGGGATTTTTTGGGGCTTTTTTTAAGGTTTTTTTGGGGTTTTTTTAAGGCTTTTTTGGGGGATTTGGGGGTGTTTTTTGAGCGCGATTTTGAGGTTTTTGGGAGGGATTTTTGGGGCTTTTTTTAAGGTTTTTTTGGGGGATTTTTTGGAGGGATTTTGGGGTGTTTTTTGAGCGGGATTTTGAGGGTTTTGGGTGGGATTTTTTTGGGGCTTTTTTAAGGCTTTTTTGGGGGTTTTTTTTGCGGGTTTTTGGGGTGTTTTGGGGTGTTTTTTGAGCGGGATTTTGAGGGGTTTTGGGTGGGATTTTTTGGGGTTTTTTTGAGGATTTTTGGGGTGTGTTGGGGTGTTTTTTGAGGGGGATTTTGAGGGTTTTGGGTGGGATTTTTTGCGGTTTTTTTGGGGGGATTTGGGGTGTTTTTTGAGCGGGATTTTGAGGGGGTTTTAGGGAGGGATATTTTGGGGGGTTTTTTGGGGGATTTTGGGTGTTTTTTGAGCGGGATTTTGCGGTTTTAGGGAGGGATATTTTGGGCGGGGGTCGCTCAGGGGCTGGCGGGGGCCGGGGCCGCGGCACTGCCGGTGCTGCCCCTGCTCAGGGTGCGGCTGCGGCCGCGCTCGGCCTCGCCCGCGGTCACGGAGCCGGTGCGGGAGCGCGACAGGCGCGTCATGGCGGAGGCGGCCACTGCGGGGACACGCCCCCTTGGGACACGCCCCCTGCTGCGCGGGACACGCCCCTTTCCCTCCCAGACACGCCCCTTCATGTGAACCGCGCCTGGTGTCTCCAAACCACGCCCCTTCCCTCCCCTTGTGTAAGCCACGCCCCTCATGCTCCAAGACACGCCCTCTGCCTTGCTGAGACACGCCCCTTCCACTCCGGGTCACGCCCCTTATCCAGAGAACCACGCCCCTTTGTGTAAGCCACGCCCATTTCTTCCAAACCACACCCATTCTCCATTAAAACACCCTGTTATGTAAACCACGCCCCTTCACCTCGAGCCACGCCCATCCCCCATTGAACCACGCCCATTCCCTATTTAACCCCACCCCTTTATGTAAACCACACCCATTTTCCATTAGACCCCGCCCGTTTCCCAAACCCCGCCCACTCTCCATTACTTTCCCCTTCATGCAAACCACACCCCTTCCCCTTAACCCCACCCCTTCATCCAAAGCCACACCCCCAGCCACACCCATTCCTCCAAGCCACGCCCCCTCACCCCTTGTGTTAACACACGTTAACAAATGATCATGCATATTAATGAGCCCTCCATGCATATTAATGAATGCATTCTGCATGTTGATCTTCTCACGCATATTAACAAGCTCCTTGTGCATATTAACGAGCCCGTCATGCATATTAATGAACCCATCATGCTTGTCAAGTTTCTCATGCATATTAACGAGGTCCCATGCATATTAATGGGCCGACCATGCATATTAAAGAACCCACCATGCAAGTGGAAATCCTCATACATATTAATGAGCCCTCATGCATATTAATGAGCTGACTCACTGTAGCCCATCCCCTGCAGGAAGTACTTGATGGCCTCGGTCAGACGGCCGGGCTGGGAGAGAGGGCGTGGTCAGCCATGGCCACGCCCACTGACCACACCTCCGGGCGATGGCCACACCTCTCAGGCCACGCCCATTGAACTCTGACCCCTCACCTGGGCGATCTGCGGCTGCCCGCCCCCGTCGGCCATCTGCAAAGGGGCGGGGTCACTCAGGGGTCAGGGGTCACTCAGGGGTGATTCAAGGGTCAGGGGTTACTCAGGGGCACTCAGGGGTCAAAGGTCACCTTCAGGAACGACGTCTGCGTCGGGTCCAGTTTGGCGTTGCACTCCACCTTGGGGGCGTGGCCAAAAGCTCAGGGGGCGTGGCCGATTTCTGGGGGCGTGGTCAAACTGACCGCACCCCTCCGAGTGACCACGCCTCCTCCCCAAGCCCCTCCCCCACTCACCACGGCGTCCTCGTGGGGGGCCTGGTCACCGACCACCAGCAGGGCGGGGCAGCTGGGGGTCAAAGGTCACACAGGGGTCAGTCAGTGGTCACTCAGGGGTCACTCAGGGGTCAAGGTCAGAGGTCACTCACCGCAGGCTCCCGGCCCCGCTCCGCTCCAGGCCCAGGTCAGCGCGGCTGATTGGGGCGTGGTCACATGTTAGCCCCGCCCACCACGGCCACACCCCCCTTGTAACCCTGCCCACAATGGCCACACCCCTTTGTGATCCCACCCCCTTAGGACACACCCACTCCTTGGCCCATCCCCCTTGGCCACGCCCCCTTTCCCCATTTGGCCACGCCCCATGGCTGTAACCCCACCCCCACACAGCCACGCCCACCAAAGCCACGCCCACTCCCTACAAACCAAATGACATGGAAACCCCGCCCATTTTATTGCCTTTTAGCCACACCCCTCCATACCACACCTTCCCCTGAAGCATGCCACGCCCCCAGGGCAGGCCACGCCCCACGGAGGCCTGGCCACGCCCCCTCACCTGGTGTACATGCTCCAGAGCAGGGCGGGGTTGGGCGTGGCCGCCAGGTGCTCCCGCACCCGCAGGACGGGGGGAGGGGCGGCCGCCAGCTCGTCCTGGGTGACCCCAGAGTGAACCCCGAGTGACCCCTGACCCCGAAGTGACCCCCAGCCCGAAAAACCCCCCAAAACCCCCAAAAAACACAAAAAACTCCCAAAACCCCCAAAACCCCAAAAAACTCCCCAAAAACCCAAAACCCCCAAAAAGCTCCCAAAAACCACAAAACCCCCAAAAAACTCCCCAAAAAACCCCCAAACCCCCAAATTCTTCCAAAACCCATGAAAAACACCCAAAACCCAAAAAATTCCCCCCACAAAAACCAAAGTCCTTCAAAAACCACCAAAAAACCCCCAAACCCTCAAAACGCCCTAAAAAAACCCACACAAACCCTTGGAAAAAACCTCAAAAATCCCCAAAACCCCCAAAATTCACAAAACCTCCCCAGAAAAACCAAAAAAGCCTCCAAAAAAATCAACTTCCCCCCAAAGCCCCCAAAAAACTCAAAAAAAGCCCCAAAATCCCCTAAACCTGGGTGAAGAAGTTATTCGGGATCATCCCACCCCCCCAAATCCTCTAAAATCTCCCAAAAACCCCCCAAATTCCCCAAATTCACCCCAAAATCCCCAAACCTGGGTGAAGAGGTGGTTCAGGATCATACCACCCCCCCCAAAAAACCCAAAATCCCCCGAATTCACCCCAAATCCCCCAAACCTGGGTGAAGAGGTGGTTCAGGATCATCCCACCCCCCAAAAAACCCAAAATCCCCCGAATTTACCCCAAAATCCCAAACCTGGGTGAAGAGGTGGTTCAGGATCATTTCATTCGTCGACATCGTCAGCCCTGAGAGCTGTGGGGGGAGAGGGGGCGGCTTTGTGAGACCCCCCCCAAAAAAAAAAACCCCAAACCACCAAATTTCACCCCAAAAAACCCCAAAAAACCAAACAAAACAAACAAAAAAAACCCCTAAAAAATCCACAAAAAAACCCTAAAAAACCCTAAAAATAAACACCCAAAAAACCCCAAAAAACCAAACAAAACAAACAAAAAAAAACCCCATAAAAATCCACAAAAACCCCTAAAAAACCCTAAAAATAAACACCCAAAAAACCCCAAAAAACCAAACAAAATAAACAAACAAACAAAAACCCCTAAAAAAACCCCTAAAAATAAACACCCTAAAAACCCCAAAAAACCAACCAAAAAAAAAAAAACCAAACCAAAAAAACCCTAAAAAATTCACAAAAAAAGCCATAAAAACCCTAAAAATAAACACCCAAGAAAACCATCAAAAAACCCCAAATAAACCATGCAAAGAACCCCAAAATTCCCCTGAGTCCCCGCCCCTAGGCCCCACCCTCAGAAGCCCCGCCCCTCAGGCCCCGCCCCCAGGCCCCGCCCACCTTGCTGGCGGCCCAGTCCATCCATCCCTTGGCTTTGGGGTCCAGGTTGACCAGAACCAGCCCCTCCACGGCCTCGGGGTGCAGCAGCTGGGGACCCCAAAATCGCCCGAAAGGGACCCAAAAATGGCCCCAGAATCAGCCCCAAATTATCCCAAAAATAACCCAAAATATGGTCCCAGACTGAACCCAAAACCAGCCCAAAATCGCCCGAAAGGGACCCAAAAATGGGCCCAGAATGGTCCCAAAATCAGCACAAAATGATCCCAAAATTACCCCAAATAAATCCCAAAATTACCCCAAAAGGGACCCCAGAGTGACCCCAATCCCCTCCCAGTATAAACCAGTAACCCCTAAACCCCTCCCAGTCCATCCCAGTATAAACCAGTGACCCCCAAACCCCTCCCAGTACAAACCAGTGACCACCAATCCCTTCCCAGTCCAAACCAGTGACCCCCAAACCCCTCCCAGTACAAACCAGTGACCCCCAATCCCCTCCCAGTATAAACCAGTAAACCCCAGTCCACTCCCAGTCCATCCCAGTATAAACCAGTAACCCCTAAACCCCTCCCAGTGACCCCCAAGCCCCTCCCAGTCCAAACCAGACCAAACCAGTCCAAACCAGTCCCTCCCAGTTCCCCCTGCCCCACTCACCCCGAACTTGGCCAGCACGAAGGCCCCGGCCCCCACCCCCACCCCGACGATGCTCCGGATCCTGTGGGGGGTCAGAGAGGTCACACAGGGGGTCAGAGGTCACGGTGGGGGCGTGGCCTGACCCGTGACCACGCCCCTGTGGGCCAAAGCCCCTCCCCCACTCACCCCAGGCCCTGCAGGACCCCCGGGAGGGCCTCGGCCAATTGCTCCAGGGAGGGGTACTGGTACCTGCGGAGGGGTCAGAGGTCACAGGGGTCACCCTGGGGTCACCCAGGGGTCACCCAGGGGTCAAGGGATGGGGGAGGGGCAGTTTAGTGGGCGTGGTTAACAGGTTTGTGGGCGTGGTTCCAGTGGAGGAGGCGTGGTTACCCGGGGTAGGGTGGGGTCTGGGGCGGGGTTTGGGGGCGGGGTTTCCCAGGGCGTGGTTACCCATGGAGCCGTTTTGGGGGCGGGGTTTGTGGGCGTGGCTACCCGGGGTGGGGGCTGGTTTGTGGGCGTGGTTTCAGTGGAAGGGGTGTGGTTACCCGGGGGTAGGGTGGGGTTTGTGGGCGTGGCTACCCAGGGTGGGAGCAGGTTTGTGGGCGTGGTTTTGGTGGAGGGGGTGTGGTTACCCGGCGGGTAGGGCGGCGCCCCCTCCTCCCATGCCGGGCGGCTCCAGGTGCACCAGGTGGAAGCTTCTGGAAATCTCCGCCATCTCCGGGTGCCCGAAGAGCTCCGAGAAACACGTCAGGTCTGGGGGGGCGGGGCCAGGGGTCAGCGGGGGAGGGGTCAGAAGGGTGGGGGCGGGGGTCAGGACATTGGGGGCGGGGACGCACGGGTGTGTCCCACATCCGGGAACGTCAGCAGGGCGGGGCGGCCGGGGCGGGGCGAGCCCGAGGTCAGGCGTGCACGACCCCGAAGGGCGTCTCCAGGAGGTGCTGGAAACCGGCCAGAAACGGGATTCAGACCCAAAAATGGGGGGATTCCCCAAATCCCCAAAATTCCCCCAAAATCCCAAATCCCCCCCAAATGCCAAATTCCCAAAATCTCAAATTCCCAATCCCCCAAATTCCCCAAATTCCCGAATCCCAAAGTCCCCAAAATCCTTAAAATCCTCAAATCCCAAATTCTTGAATTCTTGAAATCCCAAATCTCCAAAATTCCTAAATCTCCATATTGCTGAAACCCACAAATCCAAAAATCCCCAAATTTCCCAAAAATCCAAATCCTCAAACCCCCCCAAATTCCCAACTTCCTGAATCCCCCCAAATCCCCAGAATCCAAAATCCCAAATTCCCAAAATCCCCAAATTTCCGAATCCCAAAATCCTGAAATTCCTGAATCCCTAATTCCAAATCCTCAAAATCCTCAAAATCCTCAAATGCCAAGTCCCCAAATCCCTCAAATCCTGAATTCTGCAATCCCCAAATTCCCAAATCCCCAAATTCCCAAAATCCCAAATCCCAATTCTGCCCCCCCCCCACCCCGCTCCCTTTCCCTGCCCCGCCCCAAACTCCCGGAACTTCCCAAAACTCCCCAAAATTTCCCCAAATTTCCCCAAATTTCCCCCAAATTCCCTCCCCCCCCCTCCCCCCGTCCCGCCCCTCCCCCCGCGCGGCCCCGCCCCCGATTTTTTTCCCCCAAAACCCCAAAATTTCCTTAAAAATCCCCAAAAACCCCGCGGGAATTTCGGGGAGGGGCAGGGGGTGGGGGAGGGGGGGCGTGGGGGGAGGGGTGGGTGGGGGTCGCGCCCCTCCCCCCCCCCTTTCCCCTCCCCCCACCCCCCCCCAGAACTCACCTTGACCTCGGCGGGGGGAGGGGCGGCCTCGTGCAGCTCCATTGACCCTGAGCTCAACGGGGGGAGGGGCCGGGGTCAGAGGTCAAGGCCTGAAGCCCCTCCCCCCCCCCTCCCCCCCCCTCCCCCCTCCTCCCCCCCCTCCCCCCCCCTCCCCCCCCCCCCTCCCAGCCCCTCCCCCCCCCTCCCCGGGGTTTGGGACCTGCGGCCACCTTGGGGCGCCCTCTGGCACCGGCCCCGCCCCACAAGCACAGCCCCGCCCCCTGGCCCCGCCCCCCGGCCCCGCCCCCCGCCCCCGGGCCCTGCCCCTCCCCCCCCGCCGCCCCTCCCCCCGGTTCCCACGGGGTGGGGGAGGGGGCGCGGTCCCGAAATAGCCCCGGGGGGGGAGGGGGAGCCCCGCCCACGGCCCCCTCCCCCACCCGCCGCTCTCTAATTGCTTTAATTAACCCAGCCCTTAATTAACCAAAAAACCCTTTTAATTAACTTCAAAAAACTTTTATTTACTTCAAAAAACTTTTTATTAACTTCAAAAAACTTTTAATTAACTTCAAAAAACTTTTAATTAACTTTAAAAAGTTTTAACCAACTTCAAAAACTTTCAACTAAATTTAAAAACTTTTAATTAAAATTTTCACCCTTAAAAAATTTGAAAAAAACTTTTATTTGTTTCACCCTTAATGAACTTTTAAAAAACTTTAAATTAAGTTCATTCCATTCTTAATGAACTTTAAGAAGCTTTTTAATTACTTTCATTCTTAATTAACTTTTAAAAACTTTTAATTAACTTTTTTCTCCCTTAATCAACTTATAAAAAACTTTTATTTCATTTGTTCCATTCTTAAATAAATTTAAAAAACTTCAACTTTTTTCACCCTTAATGAACTTAAAAAAAAAGAAATTAATTAACTCCTCTCTTAATGAACTTTTAACCAATTTTTAATTAACACCACTGGACTCTTAATGAACTTTCAAACCGCTTTTAATTTAATTAGCATTAATGAGCTTTCATTAATTAATCGCCATTTCTCGCGCTCACGAACCGCCGGCCGAGGCCACGCCCACCCCTCCCTTCATTCATTATTAATTAATTAATTAATTAATTAACTGGCCCGGAGAGGGGGGTAGGGGCGCCCTGGAATGTAAACGAGCTGGAATGGTTAATTAGGTAATTATTTAATTAATTAATTCATTCAGTAACGAGCAGCGCAAAGGAGGAATTGGCTAATTAGCCTCCAATCATTAATTAATTAATATTAATTAGAGGCTAATTAGCCTCTAATCATTGATTAATTAAGCCTCTGGGGTTAATTAAGCCCCTGAAAGCTGCAGCATCAATTAATGAAGCTGGGTAATTAATTACCCTTTGCTAATTAGCCGCAGGCGCCGTTAGCATTGGTTGGTTAATTAATGGCAATGATGAGCCCTGAGTTAATTAATCTGGGGGGTAATGAAGCATTGATAATTAATAATTAATCATTAATAATGGCAATGATGAGCCCTGAGTTAATTAATCTGGGGGGTAATGAAGCATTAATAATTAATAATTAATCATTAATAATGGCAATGATGAGCCCTGAGTTAATTACTCTGGGGGGGGTAACGAAGCGTTAATAATGAATAATGAATGATCAGCCTGGGCTAACGAATCATTAATTACCCATAGTAATTAATTGAGGGGCTGTTTAGCCTTAGATAATTAATTGCAGCAGTTAATTACCCGTGACAGCGCTAATGAACTGGGTGGGCTAATTAATCCGGAATAATTAAGGAATGGGGATGAATTAGCCCGGAATGCCCATTAATTAATTAATTAACAGAACGAGGCTAATGAGCCTGGAAGGATTTCTGGAGGGGATTAATTGCCCTGGGGTAATTAATCAATGGGGTTAATTAACCCTGGCCCTGAGAGGTCACCGCTCGGTAATGGAGCTAATTACAGGGGGGCTAATTAATTAATGAATTAATTGCACGGAATTAAGGCAAAATCCGGAAGGGACAAAGACCTGGACAGCACGGAATTAATGAGCCGGGATTAATTAATGACACGGAATTAATGAATCGGAATTAATGACACGGAACTAATGACATAGAATTACTGAGTTGGAATTAATTATCGACACGGAATTAATTAATGACATGGAATTAATAACATGGAATTAATAAGTGACACAGAATTAATTCATGACATGGAATTAATGACACGGAATTAATGACAGGGCATTAATGACATGGAATTTATTATTGACACGGAATTAATAAATGACCTGGGATTAATGACTTGGAATTGATGACACGGAATTAAATAATGACACGAAATTAATAACGGGGCATTAATGACGCGGAATTCATTAATGGCACGGAATTAATTAATGACACGGAATTCATTAATGACACGGGATTCATTAATGACAGAGAATTCATTAATGACCGGGAATTCATTAATGGCACGGAATTCATTAAAGACATGGGATTAGTGGCTCCGGAATTGATGACACGGAATTAAATAATGACACGGGATTAATGACCGGGAATTCATTAATGACAAGGCATTAACGACACGGGATTAATGAACGGCACGGGATTAATGAACGACACGCAATTAATGAACGACACGGAATTAATTAAGGACACGGAATTAACGAACGACACGCAATTAAGGCAAAATCCAGCGCAAATGGGACAACAGGGGAGCGACTCGGGGTTAATTAATGACGCGGGATTAATTAATTAACGGCACTGGAATGTCACGAAGTTCCCGGGGCATTCCCGGTTCTTTTCCAGCTTTTTCCCGGTTTTTCTCCTTTTCCCCCCCATTTTTTTACCCAATTTTTATTTTTTTGGGGGAGATTTCCCGAAGGGATTTTGGGGGAATTCCCAGGGAAATTTTGGGGGAATTCCCGGGGATTCCCACGGAAATTCCAGAAAATTCCCAGGGGGTGTTTTGGGGATTTTTGGGGGCATTTCCAGGTGATTCCCAATGGATTTTTTGGGGGATTTTTGTGGGGGATTCCCACAGGATTTCTAGAAAATTCCCAGGGGATTCCCAAGGGATTTTTGGGGGGATTTTTTTGGGATTTCCAGGTGATTCCCGAGGCATTTTTGGGGAATTTTTTGGCATTTTTTGGGGGGTATTTCGTGGGGATTTTTGGGGGATTCTTTTGGGGGGATTTCGTGGGGATTTCCAGGTGACTCCCAAGACATTTTTGGGGATTTTTTTGGAATTTTTGGGGGGTATTTTCGTGGGGATTTCCAGGTGATTCCCGAGGCATTTTTGGAGATTTTTGGGGGGATTTTTTGGGGATTTCCAGGTGATTCCCGAGGCATTTTTGGGGATTTTTTGGGGATTTTTTGGGGGGGATTTCGTGGGGATTTCCAGGTGATTCCCGAGGCATTTTTGGGGATTTTTTGGGGGATTTTTTGGGGGATTTTTGGGGGATTTTTGGGGGGATTTTTCGGGGATTTCCAGGTGATTCCCGAGGCATTTTTGGGGATTTTTTGGGGCATTTTTGGGGGGGATTTGTGGAGATTTTTTCGGGATACTCCCCACGGGACCAAGGCACCGCCCCCCATCTCATGGGGGGTTGTTCCCAAGGCACTGCCCCTGTGACGCCGTCACCCCGATGACGTCACCCCTCCCGCGATGACGTCACTGAGGGGGGCGCGCCTCCCGGGCTCGTCCAATCGCGGGGCCAGGGCCGCCAGCAGCGCCCGCAGGTGCCGCGCCCCCTCCTGGGCGGCCGCCAGCACCTCCTCGTGCCCCGCCCCCGGCGCCGCGGGCCCCGCCCCTCCGCCCGTGACGTCATCGCCGTCGTCCTCGTCGTCGCTGTCGGCGGGGGCGGAGTTTGTGATGAGCGACAGCCCCAGCACGCGCAGCCCCAGGTGACGCGCGGGCCGCCGCCTCCGACACCGTGCTCATACCTGGGGAGGGAGACCCGAGATACACCTGGGCACACCTGAGATACACCTGGGCACACCTGGGATACACCTGGGCACACCTGGGATACACCCACACACACCTGGGCACACCTGGGATATACCTGAGATACACCTGGGCACACCTGGGCACACCTGGGCACACCTGAGATACACCTGAGCACACCTGGGCACACCTGGGCACACCTGGGATACACCTGGGATACACCTGGGATACACCCTGGGCACACCTGGGCACACCTGGGATACACCCACACACACCTGGGCACACCTGGGATACACCTGAGATACACCTGGGCACACCTGAGATACACCCACACACACCTGGGCACACCTGGGATACACCTGAGATACACCTGGGCACACCTGAGATACACCCACACACACCTGGGCACACCTGGGCACACCTGGGATACACCTGAGATACACCTGAGCACACCTGGGCACACCTGGGCACACCTGAGATACACCTGGGCACACCTGAGATACACCTGAGCACACCTGGGATACACCTGAGATACACCTGGGCACACCTGGGCACACCTGGGATACACCTGGGCACACCTGAGCACACCTGGGTACACCTGAGGATACACCTGAGATACACCTGGGCACACCTGAGATACACCTGAGCACACCTGGGATACACCTGGGATACACCTGGGCACACCTGGGCCCACCTGGGCACACCTGGGATACACCTGGGCACACCTGGGCCCACCTGGGCACATCTGGGCACACCTGGGCACACCTGGGCACACCTGGGATACACCTGGGCACACCTGAGATACACCTGGGCACACCTGAGGTACACCTGAGCACACCTAAACACACCATACTCATACCTGTATGGGAGGGGGGCACCTGAGCACACCTGGGCACACCTAAATACACCCACACACACCTGGCACACCTGGGCACACCCACACACACCTGGGCACACCCTGCTCGTACCCGGGGAAAAATGGGTCAGGGGACACCTGGGGATGCACCTGGCGGCACCTGAACACCTGGGGACAGCTGGACTGGATTTAGGACTGGATTGGGGCTGTTTTAGGGTAATTTGAGGCTGTTTTGGGCTGGATTCAGAACTAGATTTAGGGCTGGATCTGGGTCAGGATTTAGGTCAGGATTTGGTGCTTTTTAGGGTGATTTGAGGCTGTTTTGGGGTTGGATTTGGGGCTGGATTTAAGGTTGGTTTCGATTTAGATTTAGGACCAGATTTGGGGTTATTTGGAGCTGCTTTGGGTCTGGATTTGGGTCTGGATTTGCGGCTGGTTTAGGATGATTTGACGCTGGTTTGGATGTAGATTTGGGACCAGATTTGGGGTTATTTGGAGCTGATTTGGGTCTGGATTTGGGTCTGGATTTGGGGTAATTCAGAGCTGTTTTGGGGCTGGATTTGGTGCTTTTTTAGGGTGATTTGAGGCTGATTTGGGTCTGAATTTGCTGCTTTTTTAGGATGATTTGGGGCTGGTTTGGATGTAGATTTAGGACCAGATTTGGGGTTATTTGGAGCTGATTTGGGTCTGGATTTGGGTCCGGTTTAGGATGATTTGGGGCTGGTTTGGACGTAGATTTAGGACCAGATTTGAGGTAATTCAGAGCTTTTTTTGGACCTTTTCTACTCCTCTTTTCCCTCTGATTTTCGCCTCTTTTGGGACTCCCCCTTTCGAAATTCTCCCGCAATTCTCCCGTCACCCTTCCAGGACCCTCTTGTGACCCCCTCCCCCTGCCCTCCCAAGCCCCGCCCCCGCCCCGCCCATCCCTCCCAAGCCCCGCCCCGCCCTGCCGAGCCCCGCCCCCGCTCACCGACGGCGTGGGCCCCCGCCCTGCGCAGGTAGCGGCACTCGGCCGGGGTCTCGTAGCTCGGGCCCCCCACGCCCACGTAGACCCCCGAGCGCGCCCGCAGCTCCTTGGGGGCCAGGGCCAGCGCCAGGCGCCGCAGCGCGGGGTCGTAGGCGTCGGTCATGGACGGGAAACGGGGCCCGAACCTGAAAACGGAACCAAAATTACCCAAAAATGTCCCTTTTTAACCCGAAAATGTCCGTTCCCAACCCCAGCGCCAGGCGCCGCAGGGCGGGCTCGTAGGCGTCGGTCATGGACGGGAAACGGGGCCCGAACCTGAA